>JAUZTA010000018.1:5649597-5662018 GCA_034780835.1 Ctenochaetus striatus | reverse complement strand
AAAAAAAAAAAGTTAAAGAAAAAATAATGGATGATAGATAAAGATTTTTTTTAATCATTGTTGCTCTCAACCCCCCTCCCTTTCTGTCAGTCCTCCTCATCCTCCTTTTCTTGGCCAAATCCTGAATGCATGCTGGGAGGCGCGACCTGCTCCTTTATCAACACAGAGCCAGGTGCACTCTGGGAGTCTCTTGCTTGCCCTTTATCAGCACTGGCTACAGAGATGTAGCAGGTTTGTGGGATGCGGCTTATGTGTATTTGCTGGACATGGAGGTAGATCATATTTTTTGGGGGGGGGGTGTTGCAGGCAGATTATGTGTTTGTGTGTGCGGATGTGCCTGTATGAATGTGAATATGTGAGTATGTGTGTATTTGTGTCCTGGCAGAGCGTGTGTGAGCAGAGGGATCAGATCCCAAGCCTCTCTCAGGGGACTCAGGGGGTCTGTCACTTCAAAGGGCCGCGGGGGCCGCTATGCCAGTCTGCCCGCCAAGGGGGAAATCCTGTTTATGTGGCGGGGGCTTCGCTTGGCAGGACCAGTGGCTAACACCACAGCCTGGCGCTTGCACTGACTGCCACCACCCGGGCAGGTTTAAATCCTGAACTACAGAGTGATGCCACAATCCAGCCTCTTCCCTCTTCACAGGAAAATATGTCTGAATTAGAGGGGATAATATTTCTGGATGGGCTGAGTGCTTTGATTTAAGACTTGAACCTTGTTGACAAAAAGAACAAATGGCAGATAGGGGCATGTTTTTGAATGTTTAACAAAGAAAAAATAAACAGAAATGGCATCAGTTTTTGTGTTTGGTACAATATTTTGCATGGTGGCCTCTTACTGCTTCATGCTGTGCTCGTGAAGTGAGAAGCCCACTTTTTACACCCACAGCACAGTCAACAAAAGAGAAGAAAGAGGACGAAAAAGAGCCCTAAGCCTTCAAAGTGGCTGACTGGGGAGACAGAGAGGGAAACAGCTTTGCCTTTAAAACGTTTTGAAACACTTTTATCTCATCAAGCTCGGCTGATCACAAAGAAAATTGATCTGTACTCGGGTGGAGGTTCTTCAGTGTACTTTGTACTCCTCAGTGGTTCGCTTGACAGGTTCCTGCTATGGGACTTAGTTTGAAGAGGATTTTGATGAGGCCGGGGAATGATGTTGATGTGACGTAAATGTGTCAGACCGTTTTGACTTGTGTTAAATGACAACTGGATGACTTTCAGCAAGTGTTTTTGCTCCGATACCACAAGACAAATGTTATATCTACATTCATTTGATTGTATCATAAAAATACACTGAGAAAACATTAAGTTAGGTGTTAAAAAAGTAGTCGATCAGGAGTCTGTTTTTTTACATACCTCAACCAAAAATAGCATTCTTACATTTCATTACAATAATTTTTAAAAGAATACAATGAGGCAATAAAGCCCCCTGTTGTGTTTATTAATAGTGTGACCCAGTAATGTCATATAAGGCACACAAGAGTTGTCCCTGCTTTCTCATATGCGACAACGCAGACGCTCCTCTCCCTTTCTCTCTTCTTAGCTGGTATGTTATTGCTACTTTTCAGAACTTGTTTAAGGAAGTTTCAACTAAATTATTCGAGAAAAATTTCAGACAACTCTTGGGTCTACTGCAAGCTACCTTGTGCTACCTAAACTGTATCTTAGTGTTACTGTTGTTATTAATTGTTTCAGATGATTTGCAGCACCAGAGCTATTTACACTAGAGACGTCTTCTTAACTCTACAACACCCTGCCAATGTCTTGTGCTGGTGTGTTACTTGAACAGAATTGATCTTGACATTATTGAAATGGACATCTGCCTCTAAATGACACTCGGGACTCACTAAAACGTAACCAGACAGGTCATGTCATGTGCTATGAATGAGATTTTTTCCTTATAATATCACACTGGGATAATCTGGGTGCTGAAAATGAAGATAAGTAGAAGACTGTACTCCCCAAGGAGGTTAAATTTAAAGATTTACCTGAGGCAGCTTTGACAAAGTTGAGGTGGTGTGAACACAGACTACAGTCAAAATAACAACTGGAAAACAGGTTTGAACCACTAATAAATCTCTATGAGACATAATAAGGTGAGTTTGAACATGGGAGTATCATGAAAACTGCCAGCTTACAGGAAAAGGTAAAAAAACTCTTGGAGCAAAAAGGGAAAACCCCTCTTAAGAGACAATTCAACACTTAACTCTGGCTTTGGGAGATTCTGCAATCAGAAAAGTAAGTGGTGAGATGATGAAAAACATTTGGCTTTCCAGATGCTTTAGTCCATGACATAAATTTGAAAAAATCCTTATCTGATAAATAAACATCCTGAAAATTCTGCTACTTATTCTAAATCTGAGGGTCAATCATTTTTGCAGAGAGCAAGCAGAAGGTCTAAGGCACGATTTTATTGAACTGTTTAACTGTCTAGACAAACTGAAAGTCGATTTTCTTATAAGTGGACTGCCGCAAACGGTCAGCACAAGGATCAACAGGGTCAGCAGGCGCTTAGGACTCAACACATGGCTCAACAAGGCCTGAGGCATGGAAGGGATCAACTACAATTATAACTTCAATCTGTTCAGGGGATCCAGGCATCCTTTCAGGGCAGTAGACTTCACCCAAGCAGATCTGGAGTTAAAGGACCAATTTAGGTTCTGCCAAGCCTACATCAATCAGCCAGGCCTAAGATGATGCAATGTGACACAGCAGCCTCCACACCATGAGGAAAAACATCACAGTCTCAATGTCAGCATGTGGTTGATGGGCTCACGGATCAGTCTCTTGACTCCTCCTTTTATTCTCACCTCTCCACTGCCTCACTTCCTTTTGGGATTCACTGATAAAATTGAAGTTCTGGTTAATGGTGGCATTAAAATCAGTCCACGTTGTCCTTCCTCCACCTTAAAACAAGCACATTCTGTTACACCAACCTTTCTGATAACAAAGACGACAGTATAACAGCTCTCTCCTGACAAAACTGATAAAGCCAGCAAGGTCAATGATTTGACAAACAGCGGAAAGAACAGGATGCACTTAACTGATTCTGCAAATTTATCATGTTTGCAATCAATGCTTGCATTTATAATTTAGGCAGTCCGTCTCAGACATCAGTGCAGAAAACAACAACAGTGCATGTGCTTTATTTGCTACTGCTTACAGGCTCCTGTGTCTTCCTCACTGAAAAATTCAGAAAAATTCCAGAAGTTTTCAGGTCCTCCATGACAGCTAGGGTTGAATTTGCTCTTGCATCCCTTAAGACAAGACTCACCAAGTAAGCCAGTTTTAGAACCTTTGAAGAAAACTGTGAAACATTTGAAATCCTGCTGCTGCTTTGGGGCTTTTTCAAAAATGTTTTAGGTGCATTGCATCAGACCTTGTACAAACAATCAACAATTCTGTACTCTCAAGCAATTTCCAACAGGCAATAAAAACTGCAGTTATTAAGCAATTCTTACAAAAGGGTTATCTAGATGACTCAGTAATGAACAATTAAGGGCTCATATCAAACCTCATATTTTCATGTAAAATTAGTAAAAAGGCTCAAAAGCACAACACACTCTTGGTTTTTAACAATTTGTTTGATGTCTCACAGTCAGGATTATGAAAAAATGCTCAGTCTTGGCATTTCTTGATTTAAGTGCTACATTTGACATGGTTGACGATTTATTAGCAAACAGACTGAAAAGCCCTGATTAAATAGTATAGTTTTTAAAACATGTTTACATTGTAATAATTTAGCTAATACAATTAAGACTGTTAAGCATGCTCTTCCTTGTTGGCAACTTTTTCTAACACTGGGATAATTAGACATTTCTCACATGGTTCGAATGTTATTTGAAAGATATCAACTACTTTGTGTCAACCGGTAATCACACACCTGAGTGCATAAATATGACATGTGGAGAACCACAAGGCTCCATTCTTAGACCTCTTTTTTCACTATTAACTATTGCAGCCATCAGAAACAACAAAACTTCTGTCCAATAGTATGCAGACGACATACTGATCTCTATAACCGTTTGTTTGACTGGATGTGCAAACTTTCCTCTTATTAAACAAAGATAAAACAGAGCGAAATGATTTTGGGCTCAGAAATGAACATGTGAAAGTCTATGTTCAGTATCACTTACTAAAAACCACAAAAGTCTTGGTGTAGTTACAGAGTCAGGCCTACATTTTAACATCTTTGCCGTTACATGAAATTATCCTATAACCACCTTCAAAATATCAAGAATTAGAGGACGTTGTTGAGAAAAGTTTTTATGTGTGTTTATTCTCAGTAGGCTCAGCCACTGTATTGCTGTCTTTGCAAAGCTTTCTAAAGAAATAGTCAGACAGTCTCAGATGATTCAGAATCCTGCTGTTGGAGTCCTCACTAGGAGCAGCAGAGTGAATCACATCGCTGTTCTCAGATCTTTACACTAGCTCCCCTTTTGTCAGAGGATTGATTTTAAAGTACCACTGTTGGTTTCTAAAGCAGTGAATGCTTAAGGCCAAAATAAATGTCGGATCTGCTATACCTCTATGAACCCTCTCAGATGGTCTAAGACAGGTCTGCTTGCTGCTTCCCAAAGTCAAAACTATATATAAACAAGCAGCATTCAAGTTTTATCTTGAACAAAGTCCCAGAAAACTTGAAATCTGCTCCAGCTCTCAGTTCTCATAAAGCAATGTGTTAAATTTTTCTCTGCAATTTATAAAATTTAATTCAGCACAATTTATTCAGATTTACAGCTACTGTACTGTGGTTGCACCACAAGTCTTATTCAAATATTCAGTTTGTCTTTTTACATTTTTAACATATTCAAATGTCTTTTATTTTTTCGCATTTTATTTAAAAAAATCATTTTCTGTCTTTTTATATTGTCTTTTTAGGTTGCTTTGTGTTGTATTTTGTCTTTTTTGAATGCCTCTCTGTTTGATGCTTTGTTGTTAAAAGATGCTCAGCAAACTGGCTAGAGTTGCTGGAGGTAAAGCTTCAGTGTCTTGTTGGGAAACAGAAAAAGCTCTAAGCTGAAACAAAACACAAAAAGAAATGTTGAATAAGATAAAAATCAGTTTCTTCACTTTAGCAAAAGGTTAAGAGCACTGTCAAACATGTTCAGTCATTCAGCCAGTGATATAGTCATCTATTAAGAGGAGAGACAGTGAACCCAGTACGTTGATATACCTTTGAATATCAAATGGCTTCTGGATTATTACAATTTTACTGCCAAGGGGGGCAACTGGGAATTATTCTAAATCTTGACTCTGATTTCAACCTGTCCCTTCACTGTCATGAATATGCAAAGCACACAAGGACACTCTCAAGGCAAAAACCATAAAAATAAGCCTTTTCTATTTCCTTGTCTTCTCCTGCACGTCCTCCTCTGTTTTGCCCTGTCCTCTCCCACCATATCCTGCACCTCAGCTCCAGCAATAATCTCAGCCTCACTGAAATCAGCCATTACTATCTTTGTTTTTTGGCTGGCTTTGTTAAACTGGGCCACATGGAGGCCAACGGGGACGAAGGCCGTTTGATTTGCGATGCCTAAGATCTTTGTATGTTTTTGCCAGGACACCACAATATACTTGAGGACAGGACTCCTGTCCTTTATCTGAAGAGACAATCTCTAAAAACTTTTAGCGCAAACCACACACACTTCTGTTTTTTTCTGTATAAAACATTTTTCTGCATTAACACAACCAGATATCTTTGCATTACACCCCTGTGATAGGTGTTGAGCAAACAGGAGCGTAGTAATCACCATGTATGGTGTCTCACAGACATTCACGTAGTCAGGGCAAAGGCTTATGACTCAACAGGATTGAATAGGCTCATCCTGATGCCAAGCTTACAGATGGAATGGGCAATAAAGTGCTTTTTAAGACCAAAGAGCCCCTTAGCTGCAATGATCTGTGGATAACTCTTCACATTTACTTTCTCTTTCTATCATCTTCAGTACTTTATTTTTCTTTAAATCACTGACGCCTTTTCTTTCCTTTTCTCTCCTTTCCAGTTTCCTCTTGTTCCTCCATCCTGTTCTCCGGTCCTCTGCTTTCCTCTCATCTTCCTCACTATCACACCCCCTCCTTCCCCTTCTCCTCTCCACTCCCCTTTTCCCCCACTGATTTTAGCTGAAGGGATAAATAGAGAAAGAGAAGACAAGGAGAGGAGGCCTGAGGTACTTAGACAAGAAAAAAAAAAGCAGCGGTAATTGGCCTTTGTCCACATTTCCTCTACATTTAAATCACATAAAAATTGCTGCCTGTGAAAGGAACTGATGTTTTGAACAGCAATTGTGACACAGATTTTAACTGCATGACTTGGCAACACCATCCAAGAGTTGTTTGGGGCTGGAAACCTTACTGTAAAATGAAGCACTTTATAGCCTTGCTGCTGCAGATGGTGCCCTGTTAAGCAGTAGGAAAAAAATAGACACATCCAAAGTAAAAGGAAGTGGAAAATAAGTATAAGAAACCCAAGGTTTTTAACGAATAAAAATGAAGCATTGAAAGCAAAGGAGAAAGCAAAAAAAAGATGCAAAAGCAAAAAAAGACGCGATGGATGAAATTGGAAAAATAAAAGAAGACAGGAAAATAGAGACCAATAAAAAACAAATAAAAAACTGACAAATTAAAGATTTGCTCATAAGCCAAACAGGCTTCCATTTATTCATTTTTGCATAATCCAAACCCACTCAGAGGGCAGCACCTATGAATACAGCTTTTCATTTAGTGTTTAGGTCCTCGTGGGCAAACTATCTTGGGTGCTATTAGAGAAGATGTTTTTCATCATAACCCCTTTTTCAAACCGTTACTCGTACAGAGTTCAGGCAAAGCCTATTAGCAGCCTGTTGTCTAATAGTGCAGTGACTTAGAGTGCCTTGGGCTTTGGAAATGCCCCTATATTTTCCACCTACGCACTCCCAAGGGCACTACTTATGTGTTTTTCTTTAATACAATGAAGCAGGTTGAATGTGACTATGTTTAAATGTACATGTGTGCTCCCTGAATCCTTGAAGGGAGAAAAGGAGCTTACGTGTTCAGCAGTAGATGTTGTGGCCTGTTGGTGTGCATGATGAAAGTTGTCTTTGTTGGGGGTCATATCATGTGTGTCAGGCTTTCTGCAGATGCTTCCATTTCATCTGCGGTGTAAATGCAGGCTCACACGAGGAGGTCTGTGTGCCCACCTGACTGTTTCACTGCGTTCCTACTCATTGTCAGTCAAGGTAATCCAATACACGTGTGTGAGCAGTTAAAGACCAGCTTAGCACTCAACAGGGGCTGCCTGACATAAGCACAGACAACAATGTTCTTTTGATTTAAAGAACATTTCCTGATTTTGATGCTCTCTCATAAAAGCTTTTAAATAATAAAATAAGGGGGGACTTCTATTGTGAAGAATTATAGGACATTAAATGTGTTTGTCATTGAATTAGTGGACCATGGTTGTTATTCTCAAACATCCAAATAACAGTATTACAGTAATACCACAGAAAGGAATAGCTAAAGATGACAAAAAAAACACATTCAGGTGTTAAATGAAGAGCGGCAGACAATGAGCCACCTCTAAAAATGGTTACCTGCAACAGGTAAACAACTTCTATTAGCTGCTGTGCTGTGTGGTAAAAAAAACAACAACTATCCATTCAAGAGAAGCACATCATTATTTAAAGACGCATCTTTTGCAATGGAAATGCAAATCCCTGCCATGCTGAGCTGACACAAGCATCAAACTGGGCCTGCACCTGTATATGGAAACAGCCGTAAGGTCTCCTGCTAGCATAAATGGCTCTTCACAGCTGACGTGTCCTCCATTTTTGCTTTTTTTATTTTATGATGCAATCGCAGGAAGGTTTTGGCTCACATCTTGGTAATATCACCCACCCACAGCTTCCTTAAACAGTTTGCAGTAACATTTAGGTGTATTTGTCTTAACCTCACTGTTAAACTAACCTCAAATATTTGGAAGTACCAGCATCTTTTTTTCACAGTAAAAAGCAATTAAAAAAGAATGTTAATGCTTTACTTAGTGTCCCCCATTTAGCATTTATGAGCACTACATAAACATTTTATATACTTTTTATAACACACCATAATGTGTTTGCAAGAAGATAAATACTAACTAAAGAGGTACTGAATATTTATAAGTGAAATGAAACACACTAATGCTGGTGTAAATTTTGACATTATTAGCCTAGAATATTTTTGGCTAATAATAAATTTTTTTTCATTTAAAGATGCCATTTACTTTTTAAATCATTCTGAACCTTACAAGGTAAATGGTAACAAAGATTAAATGAGGTAGGTATTAATTAAATCATGAGTTTATATAAAAAAACTAAATGTTAGTGTTGTCCCCACTCTTAAGTAAGTTAATTGAGGCCCATCGTTCACAGGAGTTAACGCTAATGTTTGCTAATCCTCCACTTAATATGTTGCTCTTTGGCATGATTGTTCAGACTTGTGCTTTTGATGGCTGTAGAAGCACCACTGGACATTTTTTCTTCCAACGGTAAGCTCATAATAACGGCAAAGCTATGTACTGAAAGACACACACACACACACACCTAAGAACTTCAGCCTCTCCGTGCAGCTAGCTTAGCTATAACACAGGTACCACACAAACTTTTAAATGCTTGCAGTGACTGTAAAGCTCCACCAGACTCTCTGAGTTTCCACTGCAGACACGGAGCAGCTGCTCATGACTGTTTTCACTGCCACTGCCAGCTCTATGGCTGCTCCTGTTACACTGAGCGGTGGTCAGCAAACTCAGGGTCGTTGTCTCTGTACCTCCTGTGTCACACACTACGACGCTACATGAAACACACCGCCCACAATCATCGCCCCGTGCAGTGTTCTGCTGCATTTCAGTCATGCAGGGAGGCAAAGATCTGCCAGATTTTTTGCTCATTTGCATTTGTACTTCCACCAAATTTTACATAGTTCATAGTTAATGCTTTAAAACTGACACATTCCATTGTCCCAAAGGAACAAGGAGAAGAAATCTCTTGTGTTATGTTCCTTTTCTGCTCACACACAATGCCTGAAAATATGCACGTATACTCTTCTTTCACTTACAGTACATGTGCACTTTCTGATCCTGACAATTTGACTGCTTCACCCTGGAGCCACTGTTGCATTTTTGGCAGCACTGGTGGTCCCTTCCCACTTTTCCTCTTAAAAACATCTAGGGCTATTCAATAAAGAAGCTTCCGGGAGCGCAGAGGAGCAGGATGAAAAAAAAAAAACAGAGCGAGCATTCAATTCTGCCTGAATTATCCCAGGGTTTGTGTGTTCACCCTGATAAAAGAAAAGAGGAGAAATCTATGGCTTATTTAAAGGCCGCCGCATCACGCTCGTATCCGTCTTTCCCAAACAGGACCTTAATTTTGCATGCCCGTGAGGGAGCAGCTTCTCAGCGCTTTACAGAGTAGCATAGTACATGTTAAAGTGTGACAGTGGTGGTTGGGATGTCTTGTTGAATAGTGAGGCCTTGCTTAAACTACAGCAGGGACCGGCTGGTCGTCAGAAGTGCAGCAGGGGTTGGCTGAGTGCGTGTCCTCATGCAAAGGTCACAGCTTTCCAGCGCAGGCACTCATTACTCAAATTTAGTCGATATAGTGCCAGTTTGAGCTCTTGTGAGTGCAAACTGCTAACAATGTCCAACTACGGATTTCTGGACTTTTAATGTTCTCTTGTGGTGAAGAATAGACTGCAGATGCTGTGGGAATAAGCCACCGAGGAAGCCATTTGGCCTCTTTTTGTGAAAATTTCGGCAAGCGGAGAGGAAATTTGGAGGCATAATTTGGGCACAGTGGCTTCTCGAGATGACACAGCAGAGAAGAAGAATAAAGAGGAGGCGGAGGAGGGATAAAACACTGCAGATCAGCTCTTTAATATTAAAAGAGAAGCAAAAAGGGAAAACAGCTCCCTTCCCTCACAGTTTACATTAAGTGGTCTGCGTGCAAGAAAACCAGTGATGTATAACAGTGGACCTTGCATTTAATTAAGCAGGTCCCTTCCGCCTCTTTCTCTTTTTTTTAATCTGCTAGCCTGAATAATCATTTCATATATGCTGTGATATCATCTGCCTAATGCGCTATTTTGCCATACAGTTAAATCTAGGCGATAAATCTGGCCGTGGTCTCCATTAATAGATGCAGGTCCTGGCTGAATAATGTGTGCATTAGATTAGCAGCACTACAGTAGTGAACCACCGCGGAGAGAGAAATACTTCACGTTAATCTCTCTTGGTGGGTCCCAGAGGACGAGAACTTAGTGCCCCTTTCCTGTGGCTGTAGGTGGAAGGTGAAGGAAGTGAGTGTTTGGCGCGTGTCTATATGGTATGATTCAAACCCCTGGAGAAGAACCCATGCCTGATCGCCTCTGGGTGCGCGTTCAAAATCACAAGCTTCTGATAATTCATTTCAGTCAAATACTGCAGCAGCATGCTCCAAGTGCAAACCAGGACAAAACTTGACATTTAAAATGAGCTGCACAATTCATGCACAGTCGGAGCACACAGGTCAAAACGGGGCTTTGAGAGGCGTCAACACATTTGTGACTAAATCCATACAGTCAGATTGGCAATTGAGGTGAAACCCCCGCCCTCTACATTTCTGACATCACATTTCACCCTCTTTCACTCTTCTTTTCTCTCTTAACATACTCCCGTTGCCTGATTTCCAGTGGGTGAGGAGCGATTTGAGGTGACCTCGTTACGGAGGATGACAATATAACAAAAGAACGGAGTTATGAAATCGAGAAATTCTATTTCCACCCTCCTGGCCATTCATCTCCCTGCAATAGTAGGAAGAGGATTCATTATTTGGTACCCTCTCTCCACTATCCTGTGAATTTGCATACTCTGAGTATATGGATGACTGCGCGTTTGTGTAAGTGTGTGTGTGTATCTTTGTGGTTGTGTTTAGCTGTACTTGTAAGGACAAAAACTGTGTTGAGTTTAAAAGCGGTGTCAGGTTCAGGTTTGGGTAAATCTCCAGGATATTAATGTAATTTTCAAGCAGTGTCCTAAGAAGAATAAGCAAGCTGTGTACACAGTTTTGTGTTATGGGCAAAAAATTTAGTGTGAATATAAGAAAAACAGAGCCATAAAAACAGGGGAGTAAGAGAGCAAGTGGGTGTCAGTAAATGCATCCATCTAAATGACTAGGTGAATGAATCCATACATGCTTGTATGTGTTTACATGTTTGTTCAAGAGAAAGACTCATGCTGCCTCATGAGCCACCGCCCTGTGCAGTAACCCCACCATTAATGCTCCCGCTTTCCCCCCGAGCCGCTGCCATGACAAGGGCAGCCCCGGCTGCTGGTGCGGGTGAGTGGACGTCCGGCCCTCTGATGAGGCGCCCAAAGCCGAGGCAACTAAAGTGCAGGCTTAAAAGCAGGTGTTAACCCTAAAGGCCCAGGGGGCGCCACAAGTCATCAGCACAGAGAGGAAGAGAGAGGCAGAGAGAGAAAACATTTTAACAATTCAACAGACTGAGTATGTGCAGCTGTATTATTAAAAAAGTTGCTTTGGGTTAACTATGCATGAACATACAGTATGATACGGCACATTAAAGTCTGAGCATAAAGCACAACACATGGATGTTTGATGATATACAGTACAGCATGTGCTGCATGACACATTTGGGTTAATGTTAACAACAAAGAATGTTCTCAGTTTAGCTGCATGATTTATGGTTTAAAGCAGAAAAAATGGCTAGAAGCTTTGTATCAAACATATTTTACTTTTGTTGATCATGAAACTCGTGGTCTACTTTTAGCCAGTAATACCAAAGTATAATTGGAGACATATTTTAAGAATTTGCTGAAGAAAAAAAAAAAACATAGCTACAAAAGAAACATTAAGGAAGCAATTAGACAAAAGAGTGTAAATGCAGTTGGGAGGGGTTGCTGCAGATGCATTCAAAGCAGCAACTTCAAAATCGATGCAGCAAAGGCTAGTTATGCTGATTTTAGTCTCGAGAAGGGGTCAAGCTTCAAAAATGCTGGATTATACGTTTTACATGATGCAACTCAAACATATTCTGATTCAGTCAGATGATGAAGTACAAAGAGCTGTGCTGCTTTGTCAAACACAGAGCTTTCACCTGAATTTAGTGTGAATGTTGGCTAATTACTTGTAGACTTAGTTAGCTTAGTATTTTCAGTTGTGCTTTGGTTAGGTTTGGTAAAAGATTATGATTTGGTTCATATATACCCTTTTATAATGTTAACCATTTCTTATGAAGAGTTTAAGGGCAAAAAGCCCTGTAGTCAAGTTTATCACATATGCACTCCTGCTGCTAAATACATTAGCAGCTATAACCATATTTACATATACAGTGGTCCATCGTTTATCGCGGGGGTTACGTTCTAAAAATAACCCGCAATAGGTGAAATCCGCGAAGTAGTCAGCTTTATTTTTTA
>JAUZTA010000018.1:5570591-5590679 GCA_034780835.1 Ctenochaetus striatus | reverse complement strand
ACCTGGAATTTCTTTCGTATATGGATGCAATATTTTTCCGAAGAGGCCTTTCGTTAGCTGGAAATTTCTTTAATAGATACGTTCGTAAGTAGAGGTACCACTGTATATATTTTATTACCAGAATAAATAACTTCTTTTCACAGAACTGGGTTCTAACATTTCCTTGCAGAAAAAAACAAATTTGTACACAGCATGAGGTTTAACCAGGACATCAGACATTTTGTCTCCCCCCTCTGGCAGTGAGAAGACTTATATGGTGCTCATGATGCCATAGGCGCTGCTTTATTACTAGATGCTATAGCTTATTCTGTCGTTATTGTTGCTCCTTCCTCCTTCGTTGTCTGACATAAAATGCTTCTCTACCTGTGTTACAGCAGAAAATTTCACCACAGATTCCAGAGGTGAATTCCTGGTGCACTGAGATAAGGACTTGAATCTGCAACTTGGACTAGTCAAGATTAAGTTGCATTAAGAATGACAAGAGACTTGACTTGAGGCTCATCCTCACTTTCATTTTCACTTTTACTTGAGGTTAAGTACTGACAAGCAGTCTTTTTTCATTTTAATTTTTGTGCCTTCTTTTTTTTGGCACACTAAAGATGGCTGAATGTTATTACACCCCCTTGTTATTTCCTCAGTTAACCAGGGTTAAAAGTGATGTGATCATACAATGTTAAAGACTGTTAACAGCTTCTTTATTTCACCTATGAAGCTGCATGCATGCCCAAGGCAATAGCATTTGCCACTTGTGCCCAGTAAAGGAGTACAACCTAATCTTAGGTGCAACTTTGTGTGTGTTAGAAATACAATTCTTGAGTGTTACAGTACATATACAGCTTCCATTAAAGCAAGACTCCCACTCAAAGTTCAACAAGCTCTTCTCAGCTTGATTCCCTCCCACGTCTTCTATACATCACCGAAGCCACTACAGACTGCACACTGATTTCCAGGGATCTTTGTTAACAAAATCCAGTGTTTTTATGGTTAGGGTTAAAGTTTTCCAGAAAAACAGTACGTTGTAATACAATGTTCAGTGTTATTCACTTCATCTATGAGTAGTCCCAATGTTGCTGATGAGTGTTTATGTTTTAAAAGAGGCTATTTATGCATATGCTGCAGAAAATCACAATGAAGTAAAAGTGAATCTGTGGAGTGTAATACTGAAACTGCAGAAGGATTTTTTGAGCATTAATAAGCTACTGTAAGTGAGCATGTAAAAAACAACTTTTGGCCGACTGCATCTGCTGCATGATGTGTTTTCATCTATTTTTGCAGCAAGAAACCAGCAGAAAACATATGACATTGCAGTGTATCTATATCTTTTAGATATATATGCTGTTTACACACCTTAAACTTTACATTTGTGTTTGGTAAAACCCTATCCTCGACCCAAACTCATACCATCTACCCAAAACATTGTAGAGGAGCAAGCATACCCTTCAGTGCAGCTCTGTCATGATGGCAGTGGCTTCTTCCAGCAGGATAAAAGAAGATCCAGTCCGTAAAGACTGCAACTTGCATCATACAGAAAGGATCTGCTGCAAATGCCTCGGTATCAGAGACAACAGTACACCTTGAGAGTTCTTGTGTCCATGTCTGAACGGGTTAGAGCTCCTTTAGCAGCACCAGGGGGACCCAAGCAATATACAGCAGTTGATCGGTGTATTTTCACACAACAGTTCCAGTGTTTGCTGTCACTTCAAATGCCACCTTTGTGCTTCAGTTATTAGTTTGCCAGTGCCCACGCTCACTTACACAATTGACAGTCTATTAGATGACTGTGGGCGCATTTAAGTGATCACAGGCAGAGTGACAAAAAGAAATTGTATCTATAGGCTTTGTACACTTAATGGTTAATGGAAATGGTAAATTAATGTGTGGGAGCACAGCAAGAAGCTTTTTCAAAGTTTGGTTATAAGAAGGAAGAATATTTAAGTTAAATTGAGTTAAATGAAGATATTAAAGCTAAAAGCACAGGTGCAAGCTAACTCCCATAAGGAGTGCTATAAAGCTAAATTGTACAGTGTTTTCTGATTCAACAAACCATCTACTCAAAATACTATTCCCAGAGGGTTTTGTTCCCTTATACCCCCTTCTCCTACAAGCCTAGTTCTCATTTACATTAGATAACATATCTTATAAATTAACTAGCAGAAGGTTGCAATCAAAGACGTTATGCAGCATCTGTCCCTTAAGCCCCTAAAGCAAAAATGATGAAATTGGGGCCAGTATGCCAAGTGGTTTCTTCCAGGCGGCCTCACATTTGAAGTTGCAGGTTTGTAAACGACGACAGGTGTTGAGTTGATACTGTTTTTATGCAGTATTCGATCTGTTTTAAATGCCATCTGGTGAATTGTGGTGGAAGTATGCTGCTTTTTTTGACAAAGAAAGCAACCGGGTTACTTTTGCAGGGGAGTTTGTTATGCTTGAAGAGTTCTCAAAAAAGAAACAGGATAGCAAACTTGTGTGTGTCTGTGTTAAAGTGTGTGTGAGGGAGCAAGTGAGCAGGAGATCAGCTAAGTGGTAGAAAGAGCGAGGAAGAGAGAGAGAAGCACCGCAGATTGAGATGAAAAGAGTGTCAGAGTCAAAGAGGAGAGCTTGTGAATGTGTATCTAAGAGCGATAAAGTGCAGAATCAGACTTTTCCATCTCCTCTTACATAGAAAGAGGTGATTCAGCTCTGGCACTTGAAAGCTGCAATGGCTTACAAACGAGCAACAAATTATAATCATACAAAACAAACTACTTACTTAGTTACTGATCTATTGTATGTCTAAGCCGCTGATGCAAATATGTTTTGCTCTGGGGAAAATATTTAGGTAAATATGTTTATGGTTTCTAAACACAATGTTGATATAATTTAATTGATGATATATTTTTATAGATGTTCATTGAAATAGCCTGTTGTATCACAATTCCAACAACCGCGCAGACAGCTAACCAGGAAGGATCATGCTAGTTACTCTTTTACGAGCCTTGAATCAAATCAAAGTTACATGAGAAAGTGCTGAAGTTACTGGACTGTCTGTTCCTTTGAGGTTTGCTGCCAATGCAACTGGATGCATGAAAGAGAGACAGCCTAAGCTAGGTAGACACTCCTCTTTGTTTAATGTGGGAACAACACAACAGTGAGTGTGTGGGAGTTGGTAATGACTCAGCGGAAATAAGTGCTAAAGTTAGCAAGCTAGCTTCAACTTCCAAATAAATACACACAGTAAAATTTAATTAACATGTTTTAAAGGGGACAAACAACTTAAAATGCTTACAGCACAACAACATTATGTTGGCTTATTGAAAAAGGTAAAATTAGGTACAGTATTATTATTCACAGGCTATAAAAGCAAACCAAGATGGTTGACAATGTGTTTCATAGCAGATTTGTCTCTCCAATGTCATTCATCCACTGCCAAAGGCAAATCCAAAGAGATTTTATCCTAACAAATCCCTCCAGTTAGAAAACACATTTTTCACAGCTATTAAATTTGCATATTTCCCATAAAAAGAATGGTTTTAAAGTTGATATATAGCCATTTCCACTGTTAACAGCTTAAGACTTGTGATTCTGTGTTTAATGTGTCTGCATTCACACCTACAGTTTGCAGTTTACTCTAAACAAGAGTAGAAAAAATGACTCACTATTCTTTATCAACGTTACCCATTTTGTTCTGTTCAGGATCAGAAAGGGAATTGGAGCCAAGCCCAGCAAGCACTGGACAGAAGATTGGACAGAAGGCAGGGAAACTCCCTGGACAGCAGTGAATTGGGCCAATACTCACCAATTGGCCACAGATTGTACTTGTCTACCTGTGTACTGTAGTAAATCACTGCATAACACTGGGAAAAACACACTGTATTAAACCAAATATGTAAGTTCTCCCACAAAAATATATTACACTCCCTGCATGTTTTATGCTAGAATGGAACTGAAAGTGTGGAAAAAAATAAAAACCTCTTTTTCTCTTGAATAATAAAAGTATTACAGGGCCTTGAACTACATGTCTGAAAGCTGTCGCTCTGAACCAGGAGAGTCCTTCTGGTCCAATGGGAGCAGACTTAACTGTGCCAAAGTGCAGAGCAGAAACCTTTGATGAAGCAGCAGACATCTTAAGTTTCTATAGCGACAGCATCCCCAAGGATCTGAGGTGAGCTGGTTAGCTCAAGCTCAAGAACTTGCCTTAACAGCCTGCCATTTGTCTGGAATGTTAATACTTTTATTATTTTTTTACTTAACTTTTACCATTTTTTTATCTTGTTCTTCTTTTGATTCAAAGTTTTTACTACACAAAAAGCACAGTGTAAAATTTGTACACCTGTCAAAGCATCCTTCAGGGACTCCTTAACTTGAATTACTCAGTGATTTTAACTCTCATCCGTGCATATTGTTTAGAGATGAGGAATTCTTACAATTCAAACACATCTGTCACATTTGACAGCCAAAGACTTTTCTGAACATGTTTTTTTTTCTGTCTCTGTGTTTTGTATTGTTTCTTCTGTCATGCTCATTTACTTTGTTACCTCTAAAAAACACATCATTTTTGACTCACTCTCTCTGCAATTGTGGGTCTTCACGCAATTCCTCATTCCTCTGAAATACAAGCAGCTGTCCCAGAATTCCAAATCCTGCCCTCTTTGTCCAGAAAAATTAGACTGAACCCAAGTTTTGTTTATTTAACCTAATAAGAAATACTGACCACTGTAAAATAATCTGTCTTGTGTGGTACACAGACAGCGCTGTTCTGGCTCTCCACTGGCTACCGTAAACCTGGACTTACTGCAGGTAGTAGGAGGAGGCTGGATGGGAAAGTATTTGTGGATCATTCCTGAGATCACAACAAAGTGTATTTAATCATGTGGCTGCAAAAGATCTGGGATAAAAGAGGAGTGTCATGCAGCCATGTTGGCACATTATTGCATCAGTCAACTTGGCACAGATTAAAACAAAGCAAAATGTAAATACTGTAGTAAAAAAGGGGAGAGGTGCAGCTCATTTGGGAGTGAACAGTGCAGTGTGTGTGCTTGGTAGTGTGTGTGTGTGTGTGTGTGTGTGTATGCTGTTAAGTAAGAGAGACAGTGTGTCTTTGTAGCCTATCAGAGAGGAGTCAGTAATGTTCAGCTGGACAGAAAATAACTACTTAATCTCCCTGAGAGCCAAACATGGCTCTGAGTTTTGACATGCAGCTAAGTTTAGTGATGAGGGTTAGCTCTTAAGCTAGCTACAACTCCTCCCTACAGTAGAAATTCAGTCTGCCATGCTAGCTGATTGCAATCTGGAAGAGGAAGCAGATCGTTTCAAACACAGCAGTCTGGAAGTACAAGCTTGTGTCACTCTGATGTTCAGTACTTTTACACCATAAAACATCTGAGCTGACAGACGCAAATTTGACTTTGATTGTTATGATTGTTTTTATTCATGCTAATTTATTGTGTTTTCCAGATGACCAATAGGAAACCTGCATCGCCTTCAGCCAGCTTGATGCCTAACATGTCATGTTCATTCTAGTCATGTTATTAAAGGACTGAAAAAAGATTTTTTAAAAGGTTTCTAGTCCTGATGTTTCTTAACTTCACAGAATATTAGAAAGATATTCTTAAAATTAAAATATTTATGCAGTACAGCTGGTATAAACTTTACATTGTGCAGCATCTTAATTGGAATTTTGATGTTGCTAATAGTTTACATGACCTCTTGTTATGTTATAATATCAGTTGACCTGTTGATTACTAGGCTTATCAATGAGGGTTAGAATCTCTAGTTATCTTGGGATTATCATACCAATTCAGGGGTCTAAGCTGCAACAACTGAAACAAGCATAAACAGATCTCAAAGGCTCTCAAAGCATCAAACTGTTTGACTTTTCTAGGTGATTTGCAATCATTTGGAATCATTCCTTTTGTTTGAGAAGTTAACGGCATCACTAAACTAATCACTTGATTTAAAAGCATCTTCCAGTCTCCTGTCAGTTTGAAAATTACACAACAAGGCAGTCGACTGCCGTGTTGCTTTTAACGTTACTTCTCCAGCAGTGAAGAGCAGCGTCTTTGCTACACTGTTAGCGCCGCCAAGAGCCATTGGTTTACAACATGTTGAACAGGCGAAGGATTTTTCATATAAAACAGACTAAGATTAGAGTTGTTTTTTTCCCTTCTGATTTGGCTTAAATTGTGTGGTAGCTGGTATATTTTTCACTACTGCTGATTCCTGCTCTGCTAATAACATTGATCTGTGAGTGACTGCAGAAAGTTCACAGTGTACTTCTTTTGTTTGTCTCGTTAATATAATAATCGTTAATATAAATTTGTAAAATCTGACTTAGATAGATGCTGCATGAAACATTTCTATATTGCAATTAAATTTGATATATCTGCCTAATGAGGACAAGAATAGTGACATTGAAGGGATGCTGTAGGTAGATATTCTTAAAGGGAAGGCGTTTTTGCTGGTTTATTGTCTTGAAAACTTTTGGGGTAACATTACTTTCTTAAATATTAGTTTTCTTTCACTGCCCCTGTTAGAAAATGGGCATCTAAAATGTATTAATTTTCCTTTTCAGTAATGCAGAAAAATCACACCAAAAAGAGGCCTTCATAAACTGTTTCAATGAAACAGCCCAGCTCATCATTGAACATCAATACATCAATCAAACAACAGGACATGCACAGCGAACATGGTCCATTTGTTGAGTCACAACATGAAATTATTCCCAGACCTTATTTTTAAAAAATCAATTTAAATCCGTGCTGCTCTATTTATTTATGTGTATTAATATACTTCTAACTTCTGAAACTTGGTGCAGGAGCCCGTTTAACAACAGATGAAATTAAAGCTCATTGAAAAAAAAGGGGCATAAATTTGATTTGAAAATACGCTGTGGTGATTTTTATTCATTAACTTGCATTAATAATACATCTTATATAATACATCAGAATACATAATGTATCAGCTCATTCTTCCATTGCAAATTTAGGTTTAGCTGAGATTTTTCTTTGGCTGTTGTATCTTTTAGAACTTGTCAAAGGGCTCATTAAATATCCTCGACTTCACTGATGGATGTCTTTATAGATGTGTTCGTCTCTGATACAGGAATTATTGATCGCTGTAACTCAAAGCTTTGAAACTACATGTTCATGTATGTTGTAGCTGTCTGGTGCCCTGAGGCGTATTTAAGGCTCTCTGCCCTTTTTCATGACCCAGTGTCATGTATTCCAGCTCTCTGATTTATGTTTTAGGAACAAATCATCGATTTAGCGGCATAGACAATGAATTGGTGCATGATGGGATGTTCTGTACAGTGTATAAGGCTTTTGATCACAGATTTATTTCTCTGCAGGGTCAGACTTGTCATGCTTGTGAGAGACTCAGTTATCGGTTGGTGTTGGAAAAAATGTAATCCTGATTTAAAGATTCTAACCTGAGAGTTATTTTTCTATTTTTTGACATTTTAAATGTTTAGAATCACAAGTAATATCTTAAAATTAGAGCAAGTAATGAAAAACACTTATGTAGCAGTTATTGGAAAATAAGTTTTCAGATTGTTATCAGTAACATTTAGTAGATAAAACACTGAACATTACCAGTTTAAATTTCTGATCACTATTTATGAGATAGCATGAATCCCTTACCATTAAAAAAGACACATTTAATTTTATTTAATCTATTATGCTAGATATATGGAACTTAAACAATGTAATATAGCTTTTATTGAAAAATCTTGATTCTACATTGGTAGATGCAGGTTAGTAGATGCAGGTGGAAGCAGAATAAGCACCTTTGTGTACAGCATGCAGTCTATTCATTAAAGCATCAGTTATAGATTAATTTTAAATGCTTACTGCGCCAATTATACCATAAAATAATCTGGTGAGACATTGTTTTGCTTTAATAACAATAGTTGTATATACACAGAAGGAAGTGGTGTTCTCTTTTAGAAAAATTAACATTTTTATAACTTTAAATCACATACAATACAGCGACATCTGTCAAAACTAAACTCATTAAGTGCATTTATGTGCCATATTACCATCTCGCTTTGTGGAATGTGTGGGAGGTACAAACAGGTGGACCAGAAGGTTGGAACAAGAATCTATGTATGCAACTTCAATATGTTTTTCTTCTTTCCTTCATCTGGACCGGCATTCATATAAGTGTGGCTACTTTATATGCTAACTTTGATGGTAGTTATGTTGGATTTGGTCGTGATTTGTAGTAACATTAGACTGGATGCTTTCTGCTAAGCTGCTGAAATACTGACATTGTGCTTTTGTGGCAGGCTAGTTTGGCTCTATTTTAGACACTGAACAGAGTTTTAATTTTTTTTTTTTTTTGCTTGAAATGATCCCAAACTCTGGACATTTTCTATCATTTTTTTCTGACTTGTTTTTTCTCATCAGCCCTTGCTGTGTTCTGTTTCTGCTTTCATTTGAAATTGCATTGATTTGCGCCATTTAATCACATATTCTTCATGTTATCTGTAGACAGTACATCATTAATAATCATCCAGTCCAACTGAAGTGTGCTGTGTACAGTTTTATGGATTAAACAACAAATTAAATGATGATTATTAGCAATCAGTTTTATTGATTAAACAACGAATTAAAAGATAATTATTTGTAATCAAGTTACTCTAGGAATCCTTTCAGTATGTCTAAGTGAGTCTGTGTACAATCACTGGATCCACTTTAGTGCTGTGTTTCGATTAGCAGCAGCAACATGCTCCCACAGTGCAGAACCAAAGGATCAAACACTGGACATCAGTCTCATCACATCACTGTTTCACTTGTGCACAGCAAATTCTCACACACACACACACACACACTGCCCTCTGTGTTCACTTCCCCTCTCTTGACTGAATGCTTAGTCTAGCTGTATCCATGGGGACTGTCTCCTAGTTACATACACACAGACACACACAGGCACAAGCACACACAACCACGCACACACTTGTCCCATCCCATTTCTCTCCTGGCTGATCAAAAGCAAAGCACTGTCAATCATACACACGCCCCTCCAATCTGGACTTTGTCCTTGGTTATGGAAAGCAGTCATCCTCTTTCTCGCTGTCTCTCTGCTTCTTTCTGGTTCCCTCTCTCCTGTCCTCCTCTCTCCCCTCCTGTCTGTCTCAGTCTCCCCAGCTCTCTCATATCAAAGCCAGTGAGGACAGCTGTCGGGCTGTGGATCTAAACAGCGGGCGGCCGTCGTGGCAGGAGGTGAATTAATCCGCCCTGGCATTTTAAACCCCCAGGCCCCGTCCAAACAGTTACATCCATGTGGCCTCCTGTATCTACACCAGTTAGTGCACGCCAGCCACTGATATGGACAGTGACACAGTTAAAGTAATCTGTCATCGCTCGACAATTAATGATAGATGGTGACAATTTCCACTTGCTCGCTGGCGGTTTTTGGAGGGTAACTGCTGATTGCTGCTGGTTATTTTTTTATTTAAAGGGCGATCAGAACTGTCACTGTGAGCAAGGGATATTTTTTTAAAAGCCTGCAATGGTTTTACTGTGGTCATTTTGTAATGTGTACATGACACATATACCTATTTAGTAGTTAAATTTCAATTGATTTTGCCTGACAAAAATTGCAACTAAGGGGTGAAAAGAGACAGAGGAGTTTCAAAAAATTAGGTCTGCATCAGTAGAATGAAATTAAAATGTCAAACTGAATTTTAAAAATGCTCACTGCAGGTTCACAAAGCATAAATTAAAGTGTTTTGATTCCGTTAGACCAACAATTTTAAACTCAATATATCACAGCTAAGGAGAAGAAGAGAGGAGAGTAAGGAGAAAAACTTCATATTTGAGAAGGCGGAAGATGCTGATTTTTTGACACTTTTGCTTGAATAATTACTAAAATTGTTTTAACTATCATAGATTGCTCTTCTTTTAATATACTGACTAATTAATATATTCATAATTTTAACCTTGTAATACACACTTTTCCTGAATGGATTTCTGTCCTGGCTGAACGGGTGACCCCTGTGATTTTTGGTGGTACCAGCAAATACTGTTTAAAACTACAGCGAACACTCTCTGAGCAGCTGTTTGTCACTAACACAACACAATTTAAAGAGCATCACTGTTTTCACTGCAGGGAAACAAACCGACAATTTGTTGATAAAAAAAAAAAAAACTCGAAAAAATTGCTAAGTTGTTATTATTTTCTGAGTTGCTGCTCCATCTTATTCCATTACTATCTGTGATGTATGAAACATATACATATACCAAATATGACCACATCCTGTTTTGTTCAATTTTAGCAAACTAGAATACATGCATGTATCAACTTTTGTTATTCTTACTGACATATTAAGGCAACTGAGTCCAGTAATCCCAATGTGAATAGTGGTCGCTGAATGGCTAATGTATACAAACAACAACTAAAAGAAGTATCAAAAATAGGGTTTGATTGGATGAAAATCTGCAGGATTTTAACTCAGACAGAGTGAGCAGATTTCTGTAAATGCTTTAAAACTTTTTAAAGCCCCTCTCATTTGAGAATTACCCGAGTCTTTTAAATCAGGCCAGTTCGCAGCATCTAAACTGACACACTGACTGAAAAACCTCTCAGCAGGTTTACTACATTTGCATTACAGGAGCTGGTGTTTTCTGCCAATCACGGTGCTTTGTTGTGACTGCCTGTGAGGACTTGGCATCAAATTCGGTTAAACTGAACTGATTTAGTTTAACTAAAACACATTTTTTTCAAACACCAGCAAGGCCATTGATAGAACAAGGTGCTACAAATTTCATACTTGAAACTTTCATTTAACTAGTCAAATTCATTTATTCTATATTTTCATTTAAAACTTGGGAATCGCCTGCCACACAAGTTTGATTTAGCAGTCAGACAACCATTTTAAATTTCTGATTGGTATTTCATGCTTTTAGGGTGTGGAAAGTGTTCTTTCTACAAGATTTTTTTTTTCGGCACAAGGATATAAAGTAATGTTTCACAAATGAAGTATAAACATGTATGATGGTTCAAGGTTCAAGAGATGTTGACGATAATCATAATATTTAAAAATGAAATATCATATATATAAAAAGCTGGCCTTCAATGAAAATTACACACACTAGGGGTCATTAGTTTGTTACTAACAGTCCTGACACGAGTCCCACACAAAGCAGGATGTAATAATAGAGACGCCTTGTAAGAACATTTCTATAGGGAAGCAGCTGAATAAAGATACACATTTTCCTTCCGGCTGCAGCTCAGTGACTGAGCAAACTAGGGTGTCTCATTTGGCTGGTCAGATAGATCCCTACAGTATGTTTCTGGCCGATCTTAGCTGCATGGAGCGTTAGAGGACCATTATTCAAAGTCAGGTCTGTGGACCAGCGTCCCTGATCTCAGGCATGCTGTTCAGTTCACTGTTGGCTGGTTAGAAGAGCAAATTTTGTTCCAAATAAATAGAAAAAGCAAGAAGTGTGAAAAATGTATATTGGTTTCATGAGAAAAGGTGATTTTAGAGGAGAAATATCAAAATGGTACCAATTTATAAGAACCAAAGTAGTTCTTAAGAATAGAAAATACAATCAGTTTATTCAAATCAGCTTTTTTCTGCAGTGTTTCATCAGATCACGACGTTATTTTCTATTCAGTTTTTGCCTGTAGTGACTCAGTTTTTTGTTGGCTCTATGTTCCTCAGAGAAGTATTATTTAATTCCTCAGAGAAAATATATGGCCAAACATGACTGGGAAGTAATTTGACCCGTGGTGCACAAACAGAGGTGGGTTTGTATCTGATGCCAGGGAGTTTTTCTGCCATTTTGGGCCAAGTTATCTGACTCCTGTGATCTAACTTTGCTGAGGTTATCTTGGTCGGCTTCAGAGGCTGTGTGGATAGACACATCAATGAGGATTTGCAGGCAAAAATCTATATGAGAAAGTGAAGCAGAGCGAATGGAGAGACAGATAAATCTGCCCAAGTGTGGCTGCAGCTTCACGGAGAACCAAGCCATTAGCACTTTCATTGTCAGCCAATACGTTTTCATGGCTGAAGCTTGGTCGGACCTTGCAGAGCTTCCCCTCAAAGCACCATATTAAAACACAAAATGACAGCTTAGTCCGCTGGTCTTTTCTTTCCATGCAATCTTTTGTGGCTCTGCCATGCATCAAGAACTTAATGTGCATATGGCTCGTTGCTGTTTTGGCACGGGAAGACAACTGTGACTTTTTCTGGCTGAAATTGTTCAGTGGATAGAGAGCCCTATGGCTTTCTGGCTGGGGACGATGATTGAGAAAGGCCAGCTGGCTTACTCTAGGTCTGGACGTGAACTGACAGGAGAAATATGGTCTTAGGGACTGCCAGAGGAGAAAAGGGTTCTGGGAGAAATAACTGCTGGCCAAGGTTGGCCAACAACACTCAACCATTCATGGCTTAAAATCTAGAGAAGGGTGAAATCAGCTACAGTTGGACTGAGTTTGACCCAGCAGACGCCCAAAATAAATGACAATGTCATAAAATATTGTGATGATACCTGTGCCCAATCACTGCATTTTATATCATAGTAAAGCGGACTGAGGCTACTTGATGAAATGGAACAGTAACTGTTTTATTTGCAGGCAATGAATCACAGCACATTAGGTGCAACAACACATTTTATATTACACATTACTCTTATTTTTAAAAAGGTATTGCAATACATGACTTATTTACTGGCTGCAGACAGTAATTTATTACACTACTCATTATATATTACCTACTTTTGCATTACTTTGCAACATTGTCTGAGATGCATTGTCACTAATTGCCAATATGCGCCCACAAATCAGCACGAGTCTCATCCTAATAAGACATACAACCACAAGATCTCTCTTTTTTGTTCTCTAAGAAAGTAGAAGCTGACAACAGAGTTAGGAAAACCAAACTGAAAAATTCTTTGGCAAGACTCAGGTTTAATAATATGAAGAATCAAAGCATTGCAGTGGGCTGTAACTAAAAAAACTATATAAAAATGTATATAAAGTGATGAAAAAACATAGAAGAGTCTCCCTAGTACACAGCCCAGAATAAACACAAATCACCTCAAAATAATGTAAGTGACTGGCCATTCTTATGCCATTAGATGATGACAGTTACAAATATCATGTTGCATTAATGAATTACAGCAAATATGATGTAATTGCACTAATGTGTTACTTGTGACGTGCTTCCCCCAACACTGATTATATACAGCAAAGGCAGCACGTTTGTGGCTAAGTAACAGAGTGAACTTCATCGTCACATATTTTATACCTCCTTTAATTAAAAGTAACCTGACTCACTATGTTGTCTACAGTATTGTTGCATGATATAGATGCCATAATTGTATAGCACTTGTATTTGAACTCACAATACATAAAGTTCCACATTAATTTGCTAAAATATGACTGTTTTCTTTTTATTTTGTTGAATTGTGTACTTACATTTTCCAAAGGGTTTCAAACAATATTTGAACTCAGAGAAATCTATTTTTTTCAACATATTTTCTCTACTGCCGCCGACCTTTGAGCTAACACAAGTTAGATAGTAAGGAAAAAGGTGGGCAGATATGATTAAATGTAACAAGATTAAAGCTTCAATACACAATATTATCTGGGAACATTTCTTCCTGGGTCAATCAGATGATTGTTACCTGCAGTAGTGACTGTTAAACAATAAAATTAACAAATTCCATAGTCCCATGCTACCTTACTATGTCATCAAACTACATTTTTGTTTTCTTTATTTTGACAGAGGGCCCTCTAATGAAAATTATATATAGTGTGTTTAAAAGAGGCTGACACTCACTGCTGTGCTGATGAAGTGTTAGCAGTAATGAAATAAAACAGGTCAATACTATTTGGTATAATAGTGTGTGTATAGATATGGTAAACAGTTCCTATACATATATACACTGGCTGCCTTAGTGCTGCAATATTTGTTTGTTTTTTGACTTCCCTGAGAGCCCATCTGTCAATGCATGGCTCCACTCTCGGTCCTCTATTTGACTCTATATGTACAAAGAAGCTGCCATATCGGCTGATGCTCAAGATGTTAGAAGACACAGATGACACAGATGTCCATTTTAAAGAGAAACATCACTGATGAGAGTACATGAGGTTCTTTCACACCACAGGTGGACGAGCAGCTATTAAAAACACATTTCGCAGCCATGTCCACTTTCCCAAATGCAACTGCCATGATTGGCTGCACTCATGTTAAATTAAGGGCAACTAAGGATGATGAATTGGTTTTCTGCGATTAAAAAATAATGCTCCATCTCTGTGCTAATCATTCGTTATGCTAAAGTGGTTCTGACAAGTGCGGTTGCCCAACACGTCTGCTACAGAGTTAGTCCATTTAGCAGCGTTTTAGACACATTTTAAATATATGATTCCTCATGCAGTGGTTACCTCTCTAAAAACCCTTATTCATCTTTGCTTTCATCGGTGCTCAGAGCGCACAGCTATGAACGGGATATGAGAATATGCACCACTGGTTTCTCAAAGAGAAGTAGATGCTGTCTGTAATCAAGTGTGAGGGTGGGTGTCCTATCAGCAAGAGGATATCTGCAATATTGTTTAACATTACCATGTAAAAAAAACCTGATGAGCAGCAGGAGCCGTAAATTGTGCCTTCAGTTTGGATCTGTACAACACTCTTGAGAAGTCATTGACTCTGTTTTTATTTTACTCAATACTTTAATTATTCATTTATTCAGTCCTCTTGTTGTTAATCAAGCTTGTTCACAAGCACCCAATTTTCAGGTTAATTGCAATTTATAAGATGATAAGGACTCCCACCTGCTGCAATGCTAACTTCCTCTCACACCCTGAATCAGTTGGCTTTCAATGTAAAAGTCCATGTGACAAAAAAAGGCGGAAATGTGGAGCCATTTTTATCTCATTCAGTGTAACTGACATGCTCAGATGCTAGATTAAAGGATAATTTCATATTTAATGTCTATATTAGCATTATGTTCACACTGTGCTAATGTACATCAGAACAGTTTTGTGATGCTAATATTGTTCCTCCTGTTCCTACTGAGGAGATCCCTTTGTACTGTGATTCCTATGTTAAAGATGTGAGACAAAAGCCACAGTCCTCATTGTGTGAACTGATCCTAATTTGAGGTTTCAGCAGTGCAAGTTAGAAGATTCAAGTGGGGGTCTTCCAAAGTTACTGTCTTCTCGGTACAAAATTCCCTCTTTGTGTTACCGCCCCTCCACTGCAGCTCAATATGGAAACTTCGCTACAGAATCACAAAGCGGGAAGTTTGTACCGAAAAGAGTTTAACTCTGGAAGGCAACAACTTACACAGTGTTTTAGAACGGAATTATGTTGCAAGGGATCTCTTGACGTCAGAAAATATACACAAAAGCAGGTTTTCTGTTCATATGCGAACGCTGTTTTAGTTTTGAGGTTTTACGGAATATCTGACTTTCAAAACCACCAAGTAACATTATGTGTTGGTGCAGACTAATCGTTCCTCTGCGACTTTTGCATGGTCATGTGTCCTGCACGTGTTCACTGTCTTTCTGGGGCAATTTTCATGTTGCATGTAGCTTGTTTTTTTTTGGTCTGTAAGACATAAAGACACTCTTATCAAACACCTTTAGACTCCTCTGTGATAGTAACTGCTGTAAGTCAAGGGGGTCTTATCTTTTCCCTTTCATCTGTTTATACTGTTTAAAAAACTCTTTTATATAAGTGTCAATGCATCCTTTATGAATATGCACAAGGTCACTTCCTCAGCGGATTGGGAGCTTATAGAGAGCTGTTCATAATTTATAGAAACACCACACTACACTTTCCTCATTTGCCGTTCCAATCCTCACTTATTTAACTCAGTTGCTGCCAAGACATGTTATGCTTAGAGCCAAGAAGCGTCACTGTGTACTATACACATGCAACACACTATCATTTTTTCCTGCCATAGTTTGTATAATTCATATTCTACCCTTGATTTCCTGACAACTTGAGAGCTTGTCAGTCTGAATGATTTATTGATTGGAGGTTTGTGGGAATAGTTCACCTGTTGTGACCTCAATACTTACTGACAGTGGAGGTTATGCAAATTAAATGGTCCATACATTGCACTTCAAAAGGTGAGAGAAAGTGATAATCAATATTTAAATATCAATCACACTGTCTACACTTGGCAGTGAATGGACTTTAATTTACATGCCATCTCAGGCAGAGTGTTCACAGCTCTGAAATTGCTCTGCATTGCAATCAATGTATTTTTTTTACTCATCACAATACTGTACCTTTGATGTGGTATAATATTCTCGCAGTGAAATTTACAGAGCAGCGATCAAATGGAGCCACTTCAAGAGTCGGTCTTTGTAAAACACACAAATGGTTGGCTGATCAGAATACTTAAACAGACTGCGTTTTATTGTACAATAATTCACAGGCTCATTGCAATGGATAAGAGGGTTTTACATAATGCCGCTTGCTATTCATTCTGAGAACAAAGTGGAGCCCCTCCTTATGTCTCACTCCCAAATCTGCGGGTGAGCTTGTGATTAATGTGTAATTGACTTGATGAATGGCTTCCCCGTTCCGTGAATCCATCAAAATACTGCTTGATTAAGCGTCCTCTGCGCCTCTGATTAAAAACCAGCAAGATCAGCTTCATTTAAACACAAGCACGGACCCAAAATCTGGTCACGCCCACTGATTATCCCCTTGCAATGTGAGGGTAATCAATGCGTGGAGAGGCTGGCTATCGGTGGTGACATAGTTGCGGCTGTGAGGGACGCTTTGCAGGCGGCGCGGCAGAGAATCGGCCCAGTTTCAGCAATCAGTCATGCCAACAGAAGTAGAATAGGATGGATAGGGGGCGGAGGAGGAGATGGATAGTACAGGGTAAGAGTTTGAGAGGTGAGAATGAGATGGAATGGGATTCAGACAGGGACGGCGAGATGGATGCAGAAATGAAGACAGTGTGGCGAAGAAAGTTCGATATGAAAAGCAAGGGAGTGTGAGAAGAGGAGGGGAGGGTGGAGACGAGGGAGAGGTTCTGACAGGAAGGGTGACGAGCAGACACATGGAGCCATGTTATCAGGTATTACAAACAGAGAGATAAGGCAGGGACTGCATGTGACACCCCCCGTCATCAGCTCTCCTTTCTGTAGGAGCCTACACCTCCAGCTCCATCTCTGTTTAAAGTGTCCAAATGCAATTACAAAATGATGATGGTCACAATCTCACCTTCACAGCCACCAGGGAAAGGAGATACGGCAACCTGTACAATATATCACCTGTATCTGGCTACTCTGACATTTTACCACTCTAGTCATAAGCTACTAGTACACTGAACCTATATAAAATTTAAATGACCAACTTCAGCAACTGATTATTCTTTTGTTTGTATTATTCTGAAGGAAACTTTTTTTAGATCGTATAGCGGAAATATGGCGATAACATGAAGGCCTTAATTCCCAGAGGAGGGCTTCATGCTGTCAGTTTGTTTACTCGTGATGTGATGCCAAGACAGCACTGCCATATCTACAGGCATTATAAATAACTTCCTCTGAGATGTTATTTTTGTAGGTGATTATAGCACAACAGTACGGTGGAAATATGTTCCATCATGTGCAACTGAAACTACAGAGGCCCTTTGTAAGTCTTGTGCCTAACATATGTTTTAATTTGACATATGTTTATTGCTTGTGATTCATATTATTTCATCTCATGTCATCAGTCAGTCAAAAGGAATTTTGCCAAAAAGTGCCTCTTTGTCATCAATCAAATCTAAAAATTCCAGCTGGTGTTCGCTTTGGAAAACATTAGCAGAAGAGCTACCAGAGTGGCAGATAGATTTGTAAAAAACTTTGCAGCCTGCCTACGCCGTTCCATTGATATTCTGTTGATAATGGGTGCGCTCCAAAACCTGACTGGCACAGTGCCGGTTCCAGCCGGGTGGGCATGGTTTCCACTCCGTTTCTATTTGGGACACGGTTAGGCACATACCACTTTTTCTGGCTTGAATCCATGTGTCTTTTGCAGCAAGAAAACAAGGAAAAACAACATTTTAATAAACAACTTAGACTAATAAACCGCCTATGTTGTTTGTTTTGCTTGGATAAAACTGTTCTCACTGTGATTTTTATATAAGTAACCTTATAGCCTTGTTTGAATCAATATTCGAGGTCTGAGAAAATATAATTCTAAGAAATTAAATCTTTGATTGATGTCCATGTCTACTATCCTAAACAGTGGTAATGATGGCCTCTTTCCACACGTAGCTCATCTCGTATCTACAATGAAATGGGACCATCCCAGATTCTCTATATCTCATTCCCTTTGTGGTCCACTTCACCCACTTTTAGTTTTCAGAGCTTGGGAGATAATGAGACTTTGGCTTGTCTCTGCATACAACAGCCTTCATTAACACTCAGATGAGCATTAGCAGCAGAAAAGCATTTCCCTCCTCTCTTCTCACCTCCCCTTCAGTTAGAGGTATCATTTTCTCGGCAGCCATTAGTCAAGCTCGTGTTTTCTTACCTCATCCCAAATTGTTGATCTCCCTGTTTTCCTCACCCTTTAATCTGCCAAACTCCCTTGCTCTCTTTTACTTTTTCTCCCCACTTTTATTCGAGCTAAGCCTTATTTGTCTCCTTCTCCTTTTCTCTCTGCATTCCCCAACTCTTTCTCTCTTTCCTATTCTTCCCTCCCTGCCACCCACCATCACTCGCCTCCTACTTGCAGCGAACATCAAGCAGAATCCATTTCCCCTGGAGAGCACGAGCAGCCCCTGTGAGTTGCTCTTGATCTCTGTCCGAGCATCTCTGTTTGACAGCTTACAAATGAGCGTGAACCACTTGTAAACAGGACACACACGCACACAGATGCACACACTGATTCTCTGTCCAACCACAAGTGTAGTGCGGTTGTAACCTCTGTCACAAACCAAGACCTCTGCAGGCCTCTCTGCTTCCTCGGACATCGATAGACTGTGTTGCCCTGTGCGATGATGACTGACCTCTCACCCTGTGCTGTCACCTTTGACCCCTTATGGTGGAACAAGAGGGAGTAGAAAAGAGGGGAGTCCATAAAACATGCACAAATTCCACAATAATCTATGCACCATGTTGCACAGACATACTTCAACATGCATAGGTTCAAGAGAGCATCTAACCTCTTCACTCTAACTCTAAAATTCAATCCTCAACATGCATTTCCAGCCACAGCATTGCAGTATTAGTGTCACTGGAGTTGTACTGTAACTGTGACATTAGCCCACTGCGCCTCCTGACATTAGGTTCACAAAGATGCCCGAACAGCTCCCAACGTGCTCGTGCAGTTTTGCCATGGATGAAAAATTCATAGGGAGCCACAGCAAAAAAAAAATCCCGCTGCAGCTTGATCCCATAAATATTTATCTGTCCGTTAACTATTGTGTTTGTCTTAGAGGAGGAAAAAAGGACTTCAGAGAGAAAGAGGTCACGACCCAGAAAAAAACAACTTCTTCTCAGTGAGTAAATGCTGGATGACTTAACTGTACATCAGATATTTACACACATGAAACAGAGACAATAAGTGTTTAGCTACAGCTCATATGTTTCTCTTAGTTTGATCCTTTATCCTTTTTCTCTTAATATGATCCTTTATTTCTCTGTGTTATTTTACACATGTGGAAATATGCTTCAAATTAGCATTTTTGCTGCCTTTTTTTGGAATGAGAACAGAAATAATCCTGTAACTAATCTGAATTTACATCTTTTTTTGGATGTCTCTGTAATTTAAATGAAGCACGGTTTATGAGACATCATTAAAATTGACAAGTGTTTCAACAAGACTAACAAGACTAATACTAGTCCTATTTGAATAGGACTAGTATTATCAGGGGACTTCATGTGATTTAGAGATCACCCTGCTACATCTGTGTTCTGTGCAGCACATTTGCACAGGATAAAAAAAAGTCTGTATTTCACTTGAATTCACTGACATTTTTTCCTCAGATAAATTGTCAAGGCTAACATCTGCTTCCTTAACCACAAGAAGTAGCACTCTGAGTTGCAACCAAGATGATGTCAAAACTTGCATTTTAAAGTGCCCAACAAACTCTCTGGAAGAAAAAAGGCATAAAGGCATCAAAAAAACCCTTGTTG
>JAUZTA010000018.1:5499870-5511541 GCA_034780835.1 Ctenochaetus striatus | reverse complement strand
TGTCGTGTGTGTTTGTGTCTGCTGCCTCTCCCTATGTTTCCCTTGCGCTCTGTTTGGGCTCTTTTCTTGCTCTTTTCTTGTCTCAGACTTGTTTCCAACTGCAAGCACATCCAGTTTTCATCTCCCAATAAAAGCCAAGCCTGTTTGAAAACTGTCGTAGCATCTGGGACAAATTCAGGATGACACGACTCTTAACTGCTTGAACTAGAGGCTTCGGATGGGCTCCTGACTGGAGGGGTTTTTTGTCTCAGATCACAGGAGTGTGTCTCAGGTCTCAGGGAGGCAAATTGTGGGAAAAAATCTTGTAATCTGCACTTGTCCTTTTTTCCTACTCAGCTGGCAGATCAGGAGGCTCTGATCCGCTGAGCTGCTGGACTCGAGCCTCCTGCATAAATCATCGGACAATTTTGTCACCTTTATCTTGGTTGACTTGAGAAAGTGTATTTTTCTAGTCTTGCAAAACCTGCAAAAACACCACTTCTGCCCCACGTTCTGACTGAGCACCGATGTGTCTTGTCACATGACTCCCTAATTGGCAATACTAAAGTCGAAGTTTCACACCATGCCCACTTTTTAACGTGTCAGGAGAGAGCTGTGGCATTTCCTCCTCTGCTTTAGCCAATCCCAGTCCTGTTTTTACCTTTTCCCCCACTCTCATGCCCCTGTATGAAGAGACCCCTCTGTGGATTACACCAGCAGGTCTCATCAAGGTAAGACAGCCAGGCTGCTGACTCTCAGACATCTTTAACGCTGAGATAAAGAAAAAAGAAGTTTTATTCTCATTAAAGAGTGCAAAGTTTCATTAGTGCACCTTACTTGCTGACAATAAAGAGGTGATGAGACAGGTAATTGCCATTAAACCAGGGACCAAACAACCAACAGTTCAGGAACATAATCGTCTCTATCTTGGGTCAGTGTTAAAGACATCCTTATTTACTCTCACTATTTGAAACATTTGTACGTTTTTGTGTGTATATTTAGACCATCATGTAGTCATTTTAGTGGTAGATGCCTGTAATACTGGTAGTAGCATTACAGTGAAACTGGTCTGCTAATATTTAAAATATTCTAACCTCTATCACTGTATGATTATCAGTGTATGATGTGTTTTGAGGAAGTCAGAAGACTGAAAATTAATGTTACATGGAAAGAAACACATGAAGTTGCCACCAACAGAGTGACGGAGCAATGTTTTTAGGATATTAAAAATTAGCTGTAACTCATAGGCAGTTTTTGTATTATGAGAGGTTGACACAGCCTACCATCAATTTGTCTTTTCATTTGTTACATTCGTTTTTTTTTTTTAATTTAATTTGGCTTCTCTAGTTAGTGTTAAGCTGATATTCAATTAGCAGTCATTTTCACTTTTGGCATTAATTTCTCATGGTGTTCAGAAGCAGGCGATGTTATGCTGGAGGAAAAAAAGCCTGAAAGGAAACAAGTATCAGATTTAAGATTTTTTCAATTCACAAAAGTTGCCAAATCTCTTCTTTAAGTCCCAAACTTCTAACTTTAGTGTTCATATTGACTGTTTTTGCAATTTTCTTTGGACACATTTCAGTCACATCTCCAAGCCACTGAACTGTTGATAAAAAAGTAATAAACTTTTGCTTTTTTCTATGGAACTAAAAAATATAATTGTTGTTTAACTGTGGAAAAATAAGGACTTGCACAATATGATGGCATGAAGAACACAACAAATGTAAAAAAAACACGTGACTTGCTAATTAAAAAAATTAACAGTAAAGCATCTAAACTTGCTGTCTTTGCAAGGGTTAGTTAAATTGTTGCAATACGTTTTATTTTTGATTAATTGTATACAAATTTATGTAACTTAGTTTTCTCAGTTCTGTAAGTTTTCTGTTAAATATAATTTAACTTAACATTTACTTTGACTGAATCCTTATTTTTCACTCAATTTTGTACATAGTTTTAATTGAACTCTTACTTAGTTTCAGTCAAAACAATGGATGTTTTAAAACATATTCAAACATTTTCTTCCTCCATGCAGTCAAGGTGATGAGGAGAAACATCTCGTAAAGGACATCAGAGCTTCCATGGCCACTCCGGCCTTCAGTGAACAAAGGCATCCACTCGACTGATCAATGTGAGGTCAGAGGATGGCAACAAGTAGGTGTTACATCACTTCCTTAAAGTGACAGTACACACTTAGGCTTCAATAGATCAAATTAGCACTTGATCTATGCAGAAGCCCAGACAGCAGAACTCTGTTGAAGAAGGTTGACCTCATGTAAGAAGGTGCTCTTAACCTGCAGGAGAGGAGTGGATGGACAGAGATGAAAAAAAAAACAGACCAGGTGAAGGCAAACACAAGAAGACCTGGAAGTTCAATTTGTTAAATAAGCACAGGAGGATTTCCTGGTGAAATCACAGCAAAGGCCAAACTGGCAATTAGAGGACATGGAAACCAAACTGTTTAATGATGCTTTACCATCAATGGGAGAGTTCATCCTGGTGCCTCTTAGTCAGAAAAATCTAGTACTTCAGAGTATGAGAGTTATGCAATGTTGTGTGAGTGTGTGTGTGTGAACAGAGCAGCACACACAGTCTTCATGTGTCTCTGCATGTGCGTCTCTGACCCAAACGTGCTTTGATTCCGCCCGTCTCTATTATCAGATGTTCTTTCACGGGTTGATCTTACATAACTCCAGCAGCTGCTGCCCAGCATCTCCACTGACAGCCAGGTTGGAGCAGGATATAACCTTTCAAACTCCATTTTGTTTTCATTTAGAAGCAGCACAAGAAGCTTCAGGAGGATGATAAAAAAACCCCGCATTACTCCTCTCTAATTAGCCAGACATGACAGTGTTCAAAAAACAAGGCTTTTACGCTTGAGGAACGAATCAATTCAGTCTTTGAAACCCTCATTCCATTCCATTTGTAAAACAGCATACATCATTATTGAAACATAAAAGCACACATTTGAATTAGTGCTCCTTTGTCACAGTTAACTAGGCACTTTACCTCTAAACAATATGTCCACATTTGGCTGCTAACTTGAGCCGCTGCTTGTTCATCATCTATTTGCGAGCTGTACCTTGAGAAACTGAATAAATGTATGAGAGCCAAAGTGTCTCAGGGCCACCGTGTTTACTGCTGATGGATATGTGGTGTGTTAAGGGAGAGTGGAGGGGACTGTAAAAGGCAAATGTGGCATGAGAAAAAAGGGAGAAGATCTGAGATGGAAGACTAAGAGGTGGAGATGATCTTTACAATTTATAGCTACATATCTGATTTTGTCAGGGATCGAAAATCTGAGCTGCTGTTGTATTGATGCAATGTAAACAACAGGAAAACAAAGCAAAGGCCTTTTGTTAATCTATATTTAGTGTTTTCTGGATGCTGGCTGTAGTCACATGACCTAAATTAGCTATTGTTCTCACCCTGGTACATATTTGTGGTACGGGAACAAGCAAGATACAAAATCAAGCAGCATAAACGTACTTTTAAATGGCTGAATTTGTTATAATAGAGTTTATACATGCTTATTTACATGCACTCCAATGGGGCTTGACATTAGCACTCACCCTTAGTGGCATGCAACACAGCAACTGCATTATGTGACGCCGCCTTAGCTGGCTAGCTTTAGAGCAAATAAAGCCTGATTTGCCTTGAGTTTATTAAATGCATCCTTTTTTAGTCCTTGGGAGTCACACAGTGTCGCTGCCCTCTGATTACAATGGGGCTATTGGTAAAACAAGTCTCATTTAAAAAAAAAACTCTTAATTTGGATCTTTATGTAATTTATTATTCACGCAATTCCCTGGATTGTCACTCGAAGGGTGGCAAAGTCTCTATAACAGCAAGTAACTCCATCAGTAATGAGACAATCGCGGTAGATCTGCAACTATAAAGCCATGATAATGAAAAAGCACTAAAAGTCAGGCTGCACTCTTGTTAAACTAGAGAAACTTGGTCTCAAAGCTTTTAAATAAAGAGTTGAATCTGTCTTCAGCAACGCAGATGGCCTCTTCAACCTTGGCAAGCTCTGCAGATTCAAGACTTTTTTAGAGAGGAGAGGAATCAGAAACATAAAAGACTATCCCTCTTTGAGTGAATCAAGCGCTTTGTTGTTGGCCTCCAAGAAGTACCTCAAGGTGAGCCTTCTTTTCTTCTTATCTTTTTATTTATTTATATATTTATTTGATGGTCAGTGACCTTGGGCTCTTAAAGGAGTTCGGTGTGCTGTGTGCGTCCATTGGACAGAAGAGGAGGCAGGCCCTTTAAATAGCTGACTCCAGCACAAGGACAAACACTCCATGAACCTGGGCCACTAGGCTAATATGTTCTGAGCCGCAATGACTATTTGGCTTCTGCTTCACTCTCGGTGCATCTGTGCAGTAAGCAGGAAGCTAAAAGTTACTTCTCTCACTCCATCACGTCAGTCGAAACGATCGTACAGTCTTCACCAATCCCTAAAAGCAACACCTCCATGAGATGCAGCAGTTTAGCCCTCCTCTGAACTGAAATTCAAATGAGGATTAATCAGAACTGCTAACAAGGCGGCTGAGCAACAAGCCCACCGAAGGCTGCATGATTCACCGATTCACAGGAGCGAGAGGAGGAGGAGAGAGAAAAGAGGGATAGAAAGAAAGAAAACAAAGAAAACAAGGTGAGGAAAAAGCATTAACAGAAAGGGTGGAGGTGCACTCAGTGGTTTTGCTTATATTTAAAAAGTTGGCTGCTGCACACAAATGATCTCACGGTGCTGAATCATTTTTCAGACTAGCTCAGTACAGATTAAAAATTTGATCCCAAAAAGGGGGATTTTATATTTTATGTTTATTTACTTATTTGTACTTATTTATACAAATAAAAATATATTTAAATGTATTAATATACATATTTATTATCTATATTTATATATATATATTTTTGTGTCATGGTGGTGCTTTAAAATTTGCATAAATACAACAAAATCCTGTTCTGGTGTCTGACTGCCGAGCAGGAGACCTCATTTCAGCACAGCCAATCAAATCTTATACAAAGCACATCACATGCTACATTAGCTTTCCTGCTAAAGTCTCCTTTATATGTAACTAATCTAACAGGAACACATCTTGTCCTGCACCATGACTTCTTAAAAGTGTCACTTAACACACTTACCAATGAGAAGTGTATCGTTGCAAGCTACACAGCTAACTAGCCGCTCAGCTGCAGAACCTTAAACAGCGTGTGATTGTACTTGAGAGGCGGAGTCATCACTGAGCTTCAGCATCACTGACACCACAGGACAGTTTACAGAAGTTTACAGAAGGGGCGGGTCAGTTTGAGACGGTCACACTGGCACTCCCCTTCAGTCAGCTCAGACAAGAAAAGGAACATTCCTGATTTTTCTAAGAGATTTTTTAAGAGATGCTTTCAATTGTTTTTTTGTATTAAGTTCAAATTTAAATGCTTTTATTTAATAAAATGACATGTTGACATTATTTTTATTATTATATTTAGACTGCAAAAAGGGGTGGGACCACTTGTAACTTGGGTGGGACTCAGACGGGGTGTACATTTAAATTATTTAAACTCTGCTATTGTTAATAACTGCAATATTTTTTTTTACTGTCTTTCTTTTAAAAAAGTTGTTTATCATACACAGCCTTTGTCCATTTTTTCCATTTACAACTGTTACATCTGCAAAATTTGCCATACTGGCTGTGAATTTGACAAATTTTATTTTTTGGCTTTTAGGTTTAAACTCTGACTAAGAATGGGTTTAAGCCTATATAGTCTTATGTGCTCCAGCTATTCAGGACTCAAAATCTCCTCACTCTTATCTCAAAGTACTCCATACACACATTCCTTCATTTAAAAAAATACACACATATATATATTGTGAAAAAAACTTCAGCAATAGTTTGCTTTTCAGAGTGACAACAATAGACAACGCTGTTTCTTATTTATCCTTCAGCAGTGCTTTTGTTTGGGTTCCTTGCACTTAATGCCTCCGGGGCTTACTGAAGAACTGAAGAATGCTTAAAGCTGTTTTATTAAATGTCTTTTTTTTAAATTCTGTCCAGTTTGTTTAACAAACACCCGAGCAATGTTCTCTTCTCCCTCTAGAGTGCTTCATATGGCTCTCTTTTAAAAGCCATATAGGTTTTGTTTGCCCACACACTCACATTTTTATAATGAAAAGAGTTGAGCAGGTGCATATCAGACTGTCCACAGAGCTGTCTGGTTCTTCAGTCAGTGTAAATCCAGCCAACAAGTCCTCCCAGAGCACCCAAATAACACTTTAGGTCAGTCTTTTGAAGGCTGCTTCAGATTAGCCCTCTTTATTCCATCTTTTCTTCTCACTGGTCCAGTGGGAGTGGAAAAAGCGAAAGGGTGAAGAAAGCCGCCCTCTAATAGCTCGACTAGCTCAGTAGAAAAGTAAACTGGCTGGTAAAACATCCAGAGTAAAGTACAAATACAGAGATCCGCAGTCAAACAGCGGTTTGTGTATGTTTGCTTTTGACTGTTGTTGGATTTGTATTTTGGCTTGCATGTTTGTCTCCGTGAACACACACACACACACACACATATACACGTTCCTGGCCCGCGCTGGCCGGTTCAGCCCCAGTGTTGCATCCTCCTGTGGGAAAAAAAAAAAAAGAAAAGAAAAGCAGCCAACCATTTACCGCAGCCCAGATCAAATAAGCACAGCACTAACCTCCTCACCTGCTGGCTGCTTTGGCCTGACTCACAGGCAGTTTTTCAGCCTCGGCTGGAGGAACACCAGACAGTCTGAACGACTGCGGGGAAAACATGTCATTAACTGATGATGCCCCACATTTTGCAAACAACCCTTGAGGGTGGCCAGCGCTCTCAAACTGACCCTCACCTTGTGTGGTGCGACTAGCGAGCTTCTGATTTCCTTGAGCGAAAGCTACAGAGAGGAGCTGCAGGAGGATGCCAATACAACACTTAAAGGGAAAAATGAATCTCAGCAGAATATAAGTGAAAAACTGTCTGTTTGTTGTTTATATGGTTCAGAAAGCTTAACAGAAACATTCCTTCTCAAATGTTGTTTATATAAATTATCACCATACTCAAGAGGTCTGCCTCAAGTGAACATTCTGGGTTTTTTCATAGATGACAATATAATGATGGCTGGCTACTTGAGGCTGGTGCTGCTTGTGAAAAGAAAGTCATCTTCCGTCGTTGAAGTGTTCTCTCCCTGAGTGTTCATGATAAGAGTCCAGAAACAGACAACAACCTCCAGGTAGGACAAGTGAATTCCAGAAGTGTTAAAAACTGCAGTTCCCCAAATAGCCTCTAGAGGCAAACAAGCATGAAATAAGCAAGTTTACAGCCGGAAACTCCTCAAACAGTCACTGATAGCAAAGTGTGTCCACCACAGCCCCACTGCCTTGTTCAAGTTGATCCATGTTTGGTTTCATATTTGGCCTCAGAAAAACAAGATGGGATCCGCCATTATACCAAACTGAAGGTTTTTAACCCTGATCCATTAACCAATGGGCTTGGTCAAATGAAATATAATTTAGTGTCTTTGACAAAACTGAGACAACATGCAGCAGAGGAACTTTGCGTTCCTCATGCTACTTTTCCTGGTCTATCAGAACAACTAGAAGCAGTCAAAGCTACTATTTATGGAGACTGAAAACTATTATAGACAGGAAAAGCACCCGTGGTTGAGGCTGGTTTCTTCAAATTGATAAGTAACGCTTGGTGTGAGGCCCCATCAAGAGGGTCCTTATGAAACACTCAATAAAAATCAGTAAATAGCAAAGCAATCACTGTACAAATGCATGAACATATACAAATGTCAGACTGCAAACTATATGATAAATAAAGAAAAAATTGTGGTTGTAATGATTATATAAGTGATCAGTTTGAACCGGTAAGAAGTGCTTTCTGCTGTAATAGGAAACTCATTGTGTTAGTTTGCACAGGAGTGTTGCTTACTGCAGCATTGCTAGTGTTACCATCCAGGTATGTAGAAAAAGTGAGAAAAAAACATGTTTATCTTTTGACTCTCTTTATAATTAGTCCAAGGTTTTTTCTATTATGTAAAGTTTTGCGGGTCATGTTGACGATGGTCCACAAGTGTAGCAATACAGGTGTGCATGAGTGTATTTGCATTGGAGTGGTTGGGTTAGCGTGTGGAGAGAGATAAAGTCAAATTGTTTACTTGCTTGTGTATCTGAACAAAACGGGGAAAAACAAACAAACAAACAGAATAATGATTAATTATGCATCGCATTTTTGCTTGACTCTATATACAAAAAAAGTTATTTCTCTGTGTTTATGTACCTCACCTTTCTTAAGTCTGTGAAAAATAAAAGTAGCTGCTGAAAAAGCTCCACTACTGATTTCTAATGGACATAAAACCCTTAAGGGAGATGTGACAGAGCTATAGTGCAACCAGCATGCACCATAGTGAGGAACACCGATATAACTCTCAAACTCTGAAAAAGTTATTTTGCAAGTATTCTGCAAAAGAGCTTACTGCAAATGTTACAAGAAATCCTACCTTTATATTAAGCTGCATTGCTGCACCATAGAAACCTTAAAACATAAAAAAGTGAAATAAAAAAAAGTATTGAACCACAAATATACTTTAAAAAAACAGACCCACATGTTTTTTTTAAGAAAAATGTATCACAGTGCAGCATACCCCGAGTCTAAACCCTCTCTTTGTCTTCCTCCTTGCTTTTAACACCCAGACACACAAACGCAGCAGCAACTTGCCAGGTGGCACATTCTCCCAGCGTGAGGTTTTGTGGTGCTAAAGGCGATGCAGCATGGCACTCGGTAAACTGTCATTTGGCAGCAGAAACGTCAGGACCAGATCAAACCGAGGAAGATCTTTCTCTCCCTCTTAAAACACACAAACAAACGCAGGCACACATGCATTTAGTCAAACACTCACGTTTGTGCACATACAGCCTCTGACGTAAACAAACACACAGATGAACATACTGTACATGGATGCAGAGCGACAAATGTGTGCACACACTGTCTCTTCCTTTGGTTTTCTTGAGTTCAGGAGCAAAGTGATGAGGTTAAAAGCACGAATTTATCAGTTTAACCTGAAACTGATTCAACAAAGGCCAATAAGAGTGTTTCCCATTAGTGTGTGTAAATGAATCTGCTGTCCAGTTGGCAGGATTGAATTGGTTAAACTGCCAATTGAAAGCAGAAGTAACACGAGCACACACACACACACAAGTACTCACCAGTTAATTACATACCCTGTGTGTGTCATTGCTAACCACTCTGTCTTTATCGCTACAGAGTCACTTAGGCTTAGGCCAGCGGGGTCGCCTGCTATTTTAGCTAACGCAGCAACTTGGTGGCCTAACACTGATAGAGGGGGTACACACATCAGCGCACACACATACATGCCCGCTACATCCCAATGAATAAGGGTTAAAACATTCATTTAGCAGTTTTTAAAACTGATTTGGGCTTCGAATGCTACATTTAACTGCTCAAAGCTGCTCGAAATCACCTGGAAAAACAGCCGCGGCAGCATTGGAGGGATGAGAGCAACTTTTCCTGTAGCTGCTGTAAATGTAGGTAGCTTATCCAGTTTGAAGGGCTTCTCTGCAAAAGCTGGATCTATTTTGGGAAGGTCGCAAACGTGTGTTCACTTTTCACTAAAAGCAGGTAATTACACTCTCTGAAAGGCTGGTTCCCAACCTCTTTTCTGTCGGTCGTACCCACGCAGCCGTGCCTCAAGCGTGGCTTCATTGACACCATGCCGTCGTTTTCCAAATGTGTCCATTTCAAAAGAATTTCAGCAGGTTGTTTTTTCACTCTAGAAATGATTTAAAAGTTGGAATTGTTGCAACTTTTTTCACGCAAACTATCAAACTGTTAGTGTTGAAGTCTGTTTAGCTGCTCATTTCAACCACTCACTAGCGCAATAATTTCACATTGCAAAAGCTTTCTTTAGTTACCACACCTCCACACCTTTGCCTTTGACTTTTCTTTCTAACGTTGACCATCAAATCAACCATCTAAGCAGATCCCTAACCATGAAATGAACATGAGGATCAGAAGAGGGTTGGTCAGGACTTTTCTGAGATTTTTTCAGCTTATTTGTTTTTTAAAAATGGGTCGTTGGAATAACGAGTATTCCTCTGACTTTTGTGCATCTCACAATAGTACATTTTTTAACCCCTTTTAACCATTTATCAACACTTGTGGCTCCCTCATTTTAAGCTCAGTCTTTCAACCTTTAAGCCATGATATTATGCTGTTTTTACCTGTCCATTTTAGCTACACCACCACCTATTGACTTAAAGCTATATGCTCATTTCTTGAAGTTATTTAAACTACTTATGTATTATTTTAGCTACAGCTACAACTTATATCTCACTGACTTATGAACTCACACCCTCTGAATGATCAAGTGTTCAGTGTTCAGGTGTTTGAATTGACTCACTGTGGATTTTTTTTTTTTTATCAATCTATCTGTTCTATGATTGAGCTGCTCCACAGTCTTTCCACAAACCCTCTAGAGACCACAGAAGTACCCTGGGATACATGTTTGACTGGGAGTCACTCCTGTAGCTTACTGTGATCATCATTGAAAGTCAAAGCAGCTAAAGATTCCAGTTTTTAACCAGTGAGATAGATGGTGTTCGGTACGTCTGAAACCTCTAGGTGTTTTTCACTGTTAGTTTGCTCTTTGAAAAACATTTACAGCCTGTAAAAGGCCCATTAAACAGGAACAGATTGTGAGGCATGATGTGGCAAAGTTCTGCATGTTGCACTATGAGTTACTCTCAGTTCCTAGCAGCTTCAAGAGGTGTCAAGGTGTGACTCATCATCAATCAGCTTGCCGCTTGCTAAACTGTCAGGAAAACAGGAAGAGAGGTGATTGATAAGTTCTAGCCTGGCACAGGAGAGATAAGTCATACAGCTCTTACATGCACGTGCAGTTTGACTAGATGAGTGATTATGCAGATATGTCAGATTCAAGACTTTCTGTCATATTTCCATTTCTAGTTAGCACTGAAATAGAAAAATTGCTAGTTAGCGCTGCCTGTAAATGTATGACATTAGCCTCTGTGCATTCATTCAGGAATGCAGATTTAAAATTGTCCAACACCCGCTCCACTTACATGCAGCCTTTTTATACATTATGTGTGTAAATGTAGAGGGGGGCTATGTTGAGAAATACTTTGGCTAAGTTTCGTAAATTGACTGTTCTACCTCAGGCCATGAACTTATCAACCATATCTTGTGATCATGCACCATCAACCTGCAGCTGCTGAGATTGCATATCTGGCATATGCATATCATCTCTGTCATCTTTAGCACTTGCCTTGAGTGCGAGCAACACTTAAGCATTGGGTTTTTCTTTTAACAGCAATTTTGAATCTATTAAAAATCAGAACAGCTTTTGAAAAAGTGCACACCTCTACCCAGGCCACTAGTCCACTTCTCTATGCACTTTTGCAAGCACAACCGCTACAAACGTCATAATGTATTTCCAAACTGTTACAATGTCAAATTTCTTAAGTAGGAGTATAATTAGTTTCACGATATGCATTTATTTATGTTTGCAGCAACATCATAGCTTAAGAACAAAAGCATTGTTGTAGTTATTGTGATGTTACTCCAATGAGGGTTTTATCACGGCTTATATTTTGGTTTGCAGTTTGAAGTTTGTGACTTTAATATATTCTACTTGATT
>JAUZTA010000018.1:5470694-5489024 GCA_034780835.1 Ctenochaetus striatus | reverse complement strand
CCTCTGTGTCCTGACTTGAATCACAGGGTGTCGTATAGAGTGCTGAGGTTAGAGGGCTCCCCTTTGTGGTGAGTTTTGACAGCCTGGTAATTTGCCATCACTATTTTTGTGAAAGATAACTAACACTACCTATTGCCGTCCTTTAATTAATGAGAGACAAACACAGCACAGTGTGTTGGAGCACAGTGGGCTGGAGCTGCCAGTGACTCAGCAGGTGTTGAGATAACATGAACAAAAAGCACAAAGACTAGTAGGACTTTAACTTTGTGAGTAGAAGCTATTTAGCCTAGCTTACAGTCTCCACCATAACTTCAAAATGCAAACATCCCTGCACTGTGTGCATTTTTAAGTGTTGATCGAGGACAGACTATCACTTACCACACACAACAACAGTTGTCGGGACAACATATGAATGCCTAAAGACTCAACAGGGTTATGACCTGTTTCAGGCAGGAGTCCACCAGAAATGTTGATTAAAATTCACTAAGCAATAGTAGCTCGATGTCAATCCACAGCTGCCCCTTCAAATACCAAGTCAGAGTCTCTCAACTTTTGGGGAGAAAAATCAAATGTGAAAAAGTAGGCTTTACTCTGTTATGAAATAAAATCAAAAACATGCACAACAGCTGTAATATCACAAAAGCCCAGAGGTCCTGACATATCAAACCTTGCCATAGCGTTAGGCTTCTTTCACTGCACATGGTATCCTTGCTGATTGCGGCTCACTGTTGAAGTGCAAAACACTCAAACATTTCAAGAATCTATTCAATGACCAGCTGATATAAGTACAGATAGCCTTCATCCACGACCTAAGGATGAAAAGTCCTCTGTGTTGCATGTTTACCTCCACAGAGCTGGAGATGGAGAAGTGGTAGGAGGAAAATTCGCCATGCGCTGACATATCTTTATAAATCAACAATAGGCACTAATTGCTATGCTACAGGAGGAGGACCGACTACTGTCTAATCAAGAGCTGCGTCGAGTGCTGCAGCCGTTAGGCAACACACCCAAACAAACACCGTGCGCACAGGCGCGCTCACGCATGCACCGTCACACAAGTACACACCCACGGTGACTGAGGAGCTTCATTAAGAGCATATTTCTGTGTGGTAACCATCTGCTGGCTATCACTTCTGTTGGGCTAATGACTTTAATACGGTTTAATTGCATACATCTCGCCGTCAGGGGGGAATGCTGCACTTACTCCACTCTGCACAGGTGGCAACACTCCACGCTGAGAGGCCACAAGTGTCTGTGTGTGTTTGCATGAGAGAGGAAAGAGGAATCTGTGCAATCCGTGAAATTCAATGTATGTTTACCATGTGTTTGGGGTTGTGAAAGCCTGTGTATGCAATTAGAATCAAGAGAGACATGTAACTAAAGAATATGTGGTGGTGAATGGAGATGTATGCATGTTTGTCACGGTCTGTGTCACTGAAAGAGATGATTTAGTGAATTGAAGAAGCATGCAAGACAGAAAAAGGAGATGGAGATATGTGTGTATGTGCATATGAGGAGGTGGTGAGCTTTGCTTGGTTATTCAGGTAATTATCCCACACGAACAAATATACTAACAACCACATTGATCCAACATTACTGTATACAGTAAGTTACACAAAAGACAATTAGCTCCAGATCTCCTTTGCTTGGAGGGGCTTAAAGTGGTTAATGGCTATTGATATTGAGGGAAAAGCAGGTTGTCAATAGAGTCAGTGTTAAGGCTCTTTCTTGAAAAAGTAAATGGGACGGCATAATGGTTGCACAGAGAGAGCCAAGACCTTGCAGTAAAATGTACTTGCTGCGTGTATAGTCATTGTTTCAACCTGCATCTGGCTGGAATCAGCTCATTTAACACACTCATATCCTCATTTGCACTTCACATTTATAGAATAAAACAGGCAGAGCAGTGCATAAACACTTTACCCTTTGAAATATGATTTACCAGGAAGGATTAGACTCATATCTAGGACTACTGCGTCGGAGGAAACTGTGTTATGTGTGCATGTAAGTGACAGACCACTATTAGTTAGAAGACCTACAGCCACAAATGAAGTCAGAGACAAATATAACTTGGACATAACTGGAGCTTTTCTGCTATACTTTCACATGCAGCACACACACACACACAAATACACACACATACACCCGGATTAAATACACAATTAAAGCCCGCTCTTCCTGTGACCCAAAGAGTCTATTTGCTAGCAAAATGAGATGGTGCTAAGTGAAGATAGTACAATGAGTGCCCAAAGTCCTCTGAGGTGCTTTGCTGTCTTCCCTGCAGTGACAACTAAAGCTCCCTGCAGCAGGTAGTGAAAGCCCTGGAGAAATTATTGAGGGGGGAAGAGATGACAGGTGTGTTGATGTGCACAAACATACCAACAGACACACATCTGTGGCTAAAAATGGCAATCGTCTGTAGTAGCTGTTGTGTTTCTTTGACATGTATCATTCCACCTCCGACCTCCTTTAACCAAAACATCTACATGAACTCACCCATAGAGATGAGGTTGCACAAACTGTCACTGACATGCACAAACACTCCAGGTTGCTGGTAGTGGTAATGGTGTTTTGCTGCACCCTGAGGTGTAATGGGCCTAGGCTCTGCTCTGTCAGGGCCATTAGCTTTCTGTAGTTCGTATAATTATACAAAATGGGTACTCTGGCAAACAGTGGGTGCTAATGTAGGAGTGGGGCACTGTACCATGCGAAGGTAAAAGCTGACATAGGATGGTACAGCCAAGTTGTCTTTTTAAATAGTTGGCTCGTAAAAAGCTCAGCGGATTAATGCAGTTAACACACTTTTAAGTGTCTCACACTAATGCAAGTATGGCACACCTTTGCTCTGCCGATCTTGCTCTTCTTTTTGATTTAATTGTTATTCTACCATCCTGCCATCATTTGACAGAATCAGCACAAATGAAGGTTAATGAGAACAGCTGGGCTGTTTCGTCGGCTGTGTCCACCAAGAGTTCTTGGATAGGAAAACATACAGTGTAGTTGTTCTAAGTTTACTTTTTTTTTGCTTGTTTGCTGCCAGACAACAAACCAAGTATAAAAAGTGACATATACACAGCTTAACAAGCAGTCAAAAAACAAGAATATTGTTAACTCTCTGTCCAAGGCGCTGAACACTGTATTATGAGACACTGTGCTACTTTTAGGTTTTTGATTTCTGTCATATATACTGATTATGAGACTAGACTGTAGGTCTATTTTTGCATGTAAAATTCTGTGTTTTACTGTTTATACACATAAATCAGTTTATTTGCCTTTAACCTTACATTACTGTACTACAGCAGAAACAACAGCACCCAATTATTCATGCAGTTGAAGATATGCTATTGTACTACTGGACTATTCAAGCAAACTGTGCCATGATGCACTGCTGCAGAAACACAGACACACATTAACACCTCTCCTGTCTTCTGTCTTTGAAATGTCAACAGCTTTCTCCAGGGAAGTTGTGTTTGTAAAACCCTGGGTAAAGACTGTGGTCTTTAGTCCATTAAAAAAGACAGTGCAGTTTGTACCCTTTTTCCCAGTGCTACATTGTTGAATTTAATATCAACACTTATCATATAGTTGAATAGTATTTAGTTATTGGGTCACTGGTGCAATGTTTTTTTTATATGGCTGGAATGCTCAGCCTCCACAAACCAGGCAGCCACGCATAAAGTCCCATCTAATTGTTTATAATCAGGCGTGCACTAAAGTGAACCAGCTAATAATATTTTGCACAGTGTCTAATAGTATTGGTATGTTTTTCATGGAAAATAATGTTGGATTTGTGTTTGCAGAAAGCTCTCTCTTTGAATACTAGAACAAAACAAAGCACAAAAATGAAAGAGTAAAAAAATTAAATACTTTTTTTTTTCAAGCAACTGTGGGTGTATTGAGATGTGGGTCACATGCAGACTGAAATTAATGCAAAACGAGTGTTTTGGTAGAGTGGCTCCACTCACAGAGAGATGAGAGAAAGCACAGCTACTAATGAAATATGATAACATATGCTATCACACAGTTAGTAATGAAACACAATGACATATGCAATCACAGACACGGTTTTAGTAAAATTAATGTCTGGAGCTTGTGGTTTTTATTTCCCTTAAGCATCTATTAATCCCCACACTGTAATGCAAAACAGATCCATAGGTACAGCAGGCAACAATTATTTATCCCTGTGCTTACACTAATAGATTATCATTATGAATAGCGCAGTGAGTTGCCTCTGTAGCATATGAAATAAAGTCAGAGAGTCAGACCTGATACTTATTTGGGCCTCCTCAATGCACATAAATATAGTAATAGGAATTGTGTTGTCAAATAAACATATTTTGGAAATTAATCAGTTGTTTTTGTAACCATGATTTACTTGAGAAGATCGCTACCATTCGAAGAACTGAGAGTGGCATCGATCCTGTTAACGATCTACAAGCAAGCAGGTAAGTCTATTCCCCAAAATGTCCTACAATTCTTTTAAAAAAACTACAAACAAAACAAAAACAACTGTGCTAAGACAACAGCGTTTCTGTTTGGAAATGCATGCACTTAAAAAGCCCGAAGAAAAAAAAGATTAATGTGAAAGCAAATGCAAGGAGTTTTCATTTGACATCCATCTGTTTCGAACATGCTTATGTGCAGTAAATCAATGTCAGTCCAGATTTGCAAAACAAACTCATTTATAAAGTGAAAGGAGAAAGATAAGGAGACATGTGGGATGTGGGTACAACCTTTGGTGTGATTTAAATACTGTTGTGAATAAGATTAAAGCCTGAGAGAATGATGACAGATCGGCTGAAATCTTTCATTTCACATGAAACCACAAGCGTGGGTGTTAGTGTTGAGATTATTATCTGGATGCTCCAACCCCTACTGACACTTCAATGAAAAAGTAATTTAATGGTTTTATTCAAAACAGAAAAATAAAGAGTAAATAGATACTCTTTTGTCAATAAAAGAACTTCTTTGCTCTTCACAGTTTGCACCCATTCTGGACCAGTTACTGCCTGCTCAAAGACAGGTTCATAACCTCTAAAATAAGTGCGCCAGTGGCATTTTAAGTGCTAAAACAGTTGTCCTTGCTTTCTGTGTCAGTGTATCAAACCATTTACAGTCATATTTCACTGTACTTGAGTAGTTTCCCTTTTCAGTGACTATATCTTTAAAGGTCAATATTTAACAGTCCCCCCCCCCCCTCTAATTTAGCCATTGCCACCCAAATCTATCAAACTTTCAAAACTTTATACTTTTTCAAACATGCAAAATAACTTTAAGAATGTATGACTCAATCTACTGCAATGATTTTCTGTTGTATATCCATGGCTGTTGAATACCATATTGACTACTCTGCCCCAAAATATTGGCAGTATGACCAGTTCAATGAGCACTCACGCATGCAGGGGTCCTATCAACTCTAGCCTGCTAAATATTACAAAAGTAAACTAGTGCCATGGCAATTGAGCTCCAGCCTTCATCCACTGCCAAGTTCAGAGAGGTTAATGCCATCTCCATCAAAAGTTCGTGATCCCTGAAAAAAAAAAACAGCAGCAGAAATGCCTCAGTTCTTGTTTTGACTGCATATATGAGTATTTAAATTTTATTTAAAACTCAATATTTATGTCTCAGTTCATGACCCAGCCCATTCCACAAATCTTTTTTCTTCTCTTTTTCTGAAAAAAATCTATTTCTCCCTCTTCTCCTCCTGATGCTGCAGTCCGTTTATTCCTTACAAGGCGGTTGATATTGCTGTCTATTTGGAATTTTGTACCTTAACTGAGTTAAGCAGGAGGGCATTCGGTTAGCATACAGGCTGATTGAGCAGTTCCTGCTATTCTCTTATCTTAGGGCAATAGAGCCATAAAATTCTTAAAAATCCTGCTATCTCTATTCCTCTCTCTATTGTGGATGAACCTCAGCCAGTGATAACGTCTGTAATGACACTCAGACGACGAGCTAATCATCCCACACATAATTGTTTTGAGCTGATGGATGCTTTTAGGACGCTATCGGCAATGGCAAACCTGTGCTTATATGCAATGATCAACATAAGCTAATATTCAACTGCCTCCCTCTGTATATTTTAGCACACAAACACAATTTTTTTTTGTCTACCTTACGCCAAACCATTAATGATCACTGCAGACCTTCCAGGGGGCTTTGCACACCATAATCACACAACACAATAGCTCACTGTGCAAGCTCATGCAAGTTATCTTTAAAGCAAACTTTCGTTGTCAGTGATGAAAAGGATGTAGGTGGGACAAGAGCTTGAAAGATGGAAGTCATGGAATAAAAGGCAGGATGGGGTGGAGAGCTACATGATTACTTCCACCTTATTAAGTCCGCTGCTTCCCTCTCATTTTTTTCCTCTTCTCCTATTGTTTTGGCACAAATGGATTCACATGCCACATCGAGTGCGGCACTCAATCAACGGGGTGATTATTAAAAGTTGTTTACCAGGGATTGTCTTTCCTCACTTTCTACACTATTGACTACAGTGCCATCCATCAGAGGAGCTGCAAACCCCTCAGAGGGTCTGCTCAATACAAGGCAAGTTTACGAAGAAAGTTAGAGGGGAGAAAATGAGAAGGTCTTGTCATGATAAATGGGTTAAAACGATGGAATTAATCAGAGGCGGGATTCGGCTCTTTAGTAGGAATTGCAAGGTGGTGATCTTAATGGGAATGGAAGCTCATCAGAGCCTCCGCATACAGAAGCAAACATGCAAATGATGGTGAAGTAATGAAACAATGAGCATCAGCTTTTAATGTTCCGTTTTCATTGTTGCAAAAGACTAAAGGCACTGACCAAAGCATTTGTGGCTAGATTCTGTGGGGTGATTAACGTCTTTTTAACATGTCACACCACAAAATGAAAGGGGTATTAAATGTAAAACGTATTCACATGCAAAATGCACTGCAATTTGTACAGAGTTAAGTGATTTTTTCCAGTAGAAGGCCCTATGGACTGCAATGTTTACGATACTGCGCAGCGTTTGTGTTGGCAGAGTAAAACATCTAGAGTGACCAGATGTCCCGATTAAATAGTGAGAGTTCCAATTTTCAAGCATTTGTCCTGGCTTCCTGACAGGGACACACTTTGTTCTGATAATTAGACTGAATGAATTTTGTTTTTCCCAAATAAACTTTTAAAAGATATCTTTGTCAATTGCGTCAACAAGCAAAAACATTGGCTTCTTCATCACTTTCTGATTCGTCAGTATACTAAATAACGTAAGTGAGAGCACAAATATCATGCTGTACCACAGCCACAAAAACTCTTCATTGTTTCAGTCAAGAAAGATGGCAGCAATCTGCAACTACAGTCTATCAAAGAAACAGAGACAAAGGATTTATCCAGAGGCAGATGGGCAGACTTCAGACTCTGATACCCAACCAAAACAATGCTTTTATGTGCATAACATGAGCATATTTTTCAATTAACATTATGAAAATAGAGTTAATTGCGTACAGTTGTTTCCCTTTATTTCTTCACAGAAAACAGATGGGCAAAACACATCAGTGCAGTTCCCTAGTATGTTGTCTGTCTTTATCACTGTCTCATCACTTCATAAAAATAGAAAAATAGTGACAGAAAAAAAAAAAGTATTTGATCGAACTCCAGCTAACTAGCAGAGCTAACATTTGGAAGTGAAAAAATTGCTACATAGAATTTGAGGTTTCCATCTACAGTATAAAAATTAATCAAAAAAAAAAGTTGTGTTATCTGTTCCAGTGATTGAAATAGTTCTGACATTTCCCAAACATGCTGGTGCCTCTGGAGTGCCCTCCTCTCCTTTATTGCCAAGGCAGCCTAACCCAAGGCATTCTCCACACACAACTGATCTGAGGACAGACGCTGACATTTCCAAAGGTCCACATTTTTTCACACGCCATTAATTAAAGTGAAAACAAACCTTTGTCTCCCTCTTTCACTCTTCCACCTCTCATTTCCCTTCCTTACTACAGCTCTCCAGCATGTCTTCAGGAAAACGGTAGTGACAGTGAGATTCCTTTTACACAGAACTAATAGCTTTACCTTCACATAAACGCTTGGCCTCACAATAACGATCACAGTGGGGGACCAACCGAGTGGGGGGCTATTCAGCAGCCCTTGCTAATGAAGTCTCTGGGACACACTGTTAGTTCAAATCAAGAAATTCCACTCTTGGCTATGAAATCCATGCTGTCAAATTGTTTTTTTGTAGGTTTGTGGACATATATATGAGCATTTAATGCAATGGCTATTTTTTGTGTGCAAAAAATAAATTTGTCTTTTTGAACCAACTTAGAAGCAAAAAGAGAATATGCAAGCGTAGAAACACACCTTTTAAAGCACTAGGAAATATTGCAGTTGTGACAATATAAATAAATTCAACTTTTATTTAAGCTGATGCATAACATGGGACAGTGTTGTGGCTGAAGCTGATGTCTTTAGAAAGAAATTGCAAATTGGCTACATGCAAAAGTAACTATGATTTTGTTTGGTTATATTTGACAAGTTGGCATTTGGACAAAAAAACCTGACCCCACTCTATGTGAACTTCTAGCTGTAAACACTAAATCACTGAAAAAACTTGGGTGTTTGCTGAGTCTGAACCTTGAGGACTCTGTAAACACAAATAGGGTTATTTTTAATTTTCTAGGCGTAACTATTTTTGAAAAAATAATGTAGATCCACATGTGCAGGTTTCAAGGACCAAAGAGCACAGGCTTTTTCTAGTCATTTAGTGGAAGTTCTATGGTGGCCATGTTGATGTCAGCAGGCAGCACAGACTAATGGGAAATGGAGCCAACTGTGCTGACCTTACTAAAAGCACCACATACCTGCATGTCATCTCCCTGCGTTCCTGTTACTGTGTGTTCTGTATGTGTGTCCACAATAAATGTGTATGACAGGTGAATATGAATGTGTATATTAATGTCTGAGGGAGAATTCTTTTTGCGCATGTTTATGATGTTGTGTCTACGAGTGCATGGCTTTGAGTGACAGAGAAAATGCACAAAAATTGGCGTGTGTGTTGTAACACGTCCTAACTTATCCATGCAGTCCAGGCCTGCAGTTAGCAGTAGTGTGCTAGCTGAGGTGGAACGGTGGAAGGCAGATTGCTTGGGGAGTGCCATACTCCTCCTGCTTTTCATTTAGCAGCTTAACCAATCCAATCCCACAGCCAGGAGAGCAGATTCACATTTACTCTCCTTACTAGGTTTGATAACAATGCATGAATTATCCCTTTTAAATTACTTTCTGCATGCATTTTTTAATTAAAACTATTAAAGTGAATCTATCATTTGTGTTCCCTCTCAGGACCCCAAGCATGTAACTCGCTAGCAGTTTGTCATACACTGCTGCCCTTGCATTCTACATTTTACATTAAAGACAATTAGCTCACACTTTTATTTGGTGAGTTAACAAACTGCAGTGACTGAACAGATTTAGAGAGTCATGTTTATTAAATAAGATGACCTCGAAAGAATAACTTGTTTTTTCCAACACCCACATTTGCATTTGTTAATTTAAACCACAATCTAACTTTGCAATAGCTTTGAGAAGTGGTGCAATCTACGAAAGGGTGTATAGGAACTCATGTATTTCAGGAGCATACAGGTTTCCAACTCAGTAAAACAAAAATTTATCAAAGCGGTCATTAACAGAAAGCAATGAGCTGTTATTGTTATATTTTGCTAACTAGCTGCTAAAAGTCAAGTTAGCCCCCAGGATAAAAGAAACTGATTGTAATAATCATTAAATTAATGAGAAAAGGTTAGAAACCTTCATTATGTTGCTGAAAGGTTTGTGTCATGTAAGCTCTAGGCTGAAAAGGCTTAGGTGTTTTAAGCATGTAAAACATATTCCCTTTTGATTTATTATTGTTGTTGTTATTGTTGTTGTTATCAAATTATCACTGATAATTATCATTACAGGTCAACTGTAATGTCACTGCAAGACCCGCTAATTCAGGCAAACACCAAAAAAACTAAAATGCTGACTTTTTATTAGAAAAGATGGGGGTTAGGTATTATTTTAATTTCAGAATAGTATTTGCTCCTTTTGTTATAACATAAAATTAGACTCTTCAACGCTTCAAGCTAAAGAAAAAGATCCCTGTGATATCTGGCCCAAAGGGACAACATATTTATATTCAGGAAACAATGGTAACCATGTTTACTATTTTAATTTAGCATGTTAGCTTTCTATCACAAAGTGCTGCTGAGGCTGGAAGGAATGTTGTTAATTTTGCAGGTACTAAGTAATATATATTTTGCATATTACATTTTGGACTAGATGGTAATCAGGAATGATTTTGATTATCCTTTGGGGCAACATAATGTCTGTACAAAAAATTTAATGGCATCTATTATACCATTCTCAAAATGTTTCAAGTAAACCTCATAGTGATACAGCGAGAAAACTTAATTATTACCAAAGTTAGAAAGCTTTAACCTGTGGGGATCATGAACTGTAAGGACTATCAGAGCAACCCATCCGATATTTGTTTAGCTATTTTACTGAAAAAGTCAGTATGATGTCTTGTCTTGGAACAATAAATATCTGAACAAATACACTGTGGAAAACCCTTTATTAAATGTGGGTATCTTGAGCTTCCTACCCTGAGTGAAACATCAGAGGACCTTGACCATCGTGTGAATGTGGTCTATTGGTAACGGAGACAAACAGAACCATAGAAATGCAGAGAAAGACATTAAAAGAAAGGAAGCAGACATGAGAGGAAAGGGACTTTAGGAGGGTTGTTGCCGGGCAAAGCTTGCGGAGATAAGAGCTGTTCAACAGGCCCTTAAGAACCTGGAAGGCCTGTGTTTGAACTCTGAGGCTCAGTGGATCAGAGGCAGAAATCTGATGGAATTAAACCACTAAAGCTGAGAAGAGAAGAAATCTCTACTTTTTCTCTTTCCTCACTGACACTAATCTGTTTCAAAAAGTACTTAGCAAATTATATTGTACGTGGTTGATCAATTTATTCAAATAAAAACCATCAAAATTTTTGTGAAAAAAAATTCACATTTATCTTAAAAAAATTAAACACAAGCTTGCTTTTCTGTAAAATTATACTTAAACTGACATTTGCGAAGTTTAAATGTAATGACACACTTTTAATCAGAATATACATGTAAATCCAGTCACACACACACATGCGCATGCACACGCACACACTCACATGGGCACGCACATGCACACACACACTCAAACACACACACAGGGCATCTGTGTTCCATTAAGTACAGACAACAGGCTTCCCGTGAAGACATAAACAAATTGGTGATGAGAGCTCATTTGCTGTATTCTGGACGGGGGAAAATGTCAGGATGACATTTAGCTGTGCCTATTTTTGAGTAGTGAGTGTGCCTAAGAGAAATTAAAGGGTTTTAGGGGTCACATGGATGAGACCACACTCACTAAGAGTGACAAGAAAAGCAAGGCTTGTTCTCTTGCTGTTTAGATGGTATTAATGCAATTAAAAATGCCAATTATCCTGAATTTATCAAGATAAATAGTAGGAGCTATGTTAACAAAGGGGAAAGTGTTGAGCGTGTCAAGTTTTCATTCTGTGAGGACTATGTAGTATTCCAACAGTATAAATGTTTATTTATTTAAGAGTCTGGAGTCCTGAACTACAGCGGCAGAAAAGTTTGGACTCTCTGTGGGGTGTGTAGATGAGCACATGCTTGAGAGAGCCTCTATGGACGTGGTCTTCAATCTTTTCATCTTAGTCCAAAAGCAGAGAAATGTTTCAGATGCTAAGGAGGAATATTGAAAAAAATAACCTTGTTAGTTTAACATGTTGGCATGCTAACACTTGCTATTCATTACCAAACTAAGGCTAAGGTCAACAGGGATGCCATTAGTTTTGCAGGTTTTTGGTCATAAATCAAATTGTAATGTTGACCTTACGGATAAAAGTTCATCGTCAGGCTGATCATAATTTATTGTTGTGGGACTGCGAATGATGATGTCTGTATGGATGTTTCACAGGATAAGAAAAACTCTGACTCATTGATGACAATACATCAAATGGTGACAATAAATATGCGTACCAAATGTCACAGCAATCTATTAGTTGAGGCATTTCACAAAAAGCCAAAAATGTTGGTTGTGGTTGGTAGCCTGTGCTAAAAATAAAGGTCAGAGCATAGAAGTCAATAGGATTCCTTCTCTAGCGACCATAAATGTCTGCACAAAATTTAATGGTAATCTGATCAGCTGATGCTAAGAAATACAGTCTGAGCCAAAGAAAGGAAGCTACCAACAGACTGGCCTTGCTATCTCTAAAGCACAAAAATGCTAGCATGGTTAAGAAGCAGAGAGGAGAAAATTAGATAACAGCAGAGATTAAAGGTGCTTTTCTTCCATGCAATAATGTGATACTTAGTTACAAGTCTCTTTTATACTTGTGGAATGTTCACAATCTATATATGCAGAAAAAGGTGATATAGATATATTTCTGTAAAAAAAAATAATGATTTTTAAAGTCTGTCACTGTTGAATCCTCACAGCCTCTGTCTGCTCTCAGTATGCCTGCATACTTTGGTCAAATGATTTTATTTATTTATTTTTTCTTTTTTAGTGAGGCAAGACATAACACAAATATTTCCATTTATTTTCAATGTAAGAGTGGAAAAACTGTAACTACACAAAGGTCACACACACACACACACACACACACAATCTAAATCAATCAATGCTTGGCTCTAAACTCTATCTCTCTCTCTTTGGTTTGCAAACACATGTCTTATCTCGGTCACATACACACAGATATGCAAATCTTCTTCCATCCAGCCACCATTTCCCTCTTGATGTCCCCTTGTGGTTGAGACGACAGTATTTACTGTTCTCAGAAGGGCCGTAATTATAGTGACAAAAGCCTTTCACTGAGAATCAGAATGAAGTCAGTCCCAGATGGAAAGGCATTTTTGTTGTGTCCCTCGCTGTGGACCGACACTGATCATTCCTGCATACATATACTGGTAATCCGTCCTTTTGCACTTGCTGTTTTTTTTTTTTTTTCTCCCCAGATCACTGTGCTAAATCCACTCCTTTGGCCACTCTTAATCCTGTATTCGCGGAAAAAAAGCAGAGTTTCTGAGATGTTTTCATTTGCCGCTTTTCATCATTCCCCCAGCAATCTGCTCTCCCCTTTGACCCGTTACTTGATACACTGTGTTGACGTCCATCTTTTCCCTCGTGAGACGTGTTTTTCCTTTTTTTTTTTTTTTCCCCTCTTTTTCTGTTTGGCCTCACTTTATTGTTCCAACCCACTGGACAGAAAAACTCAATCAGATTGATCTCAGATTGATCACTTTGAGCCACGTGATGCAGGCTCATTTCCTTTTTCGTTTGCTGAGGGATTTAGCAACACACACAAACACACACACACACATTGACACATATACATGCACAGTTGCAATGCTCACCACTAATTTGTGCAAGTGTGTGATTAAACCCTGGGCCCTGCTGACTTCTGCGATCGTATCTGCCTGTTACTTTAGCAACTACTTTGTTTCTATTCCTGACTCCCTGCGTTTCAGCACAACCCTGACCTTTTACTTTTACTTGTTTCACATATTTCTAACCTTTGTGTCTAACGGCTTAATCACCAGCGTTGCTCGATTCCCAGAAAAAACAGGGCTCACCAGTCAGCTTGGGTCCCGGCATGCCAGTGTGTGTACGTGTCTTTTTTTTTTTTGTAGAGGGAGTGCCTGCCGTTGCATATGATCGAGCGCCGGCTCGTACAACATCACCAGATCCCGGTGACTCACGTGCCCTCGTACACATTAACCATATCCGCGCACACACACACACTAACACACACACACACATGTGCCACACAGTTGTGATTGATGTTAACATCGTCCCGTGAGCCTCTCTGGACTCCACAAGTCCGACGTGATGCAACAATCTGCTCATTCACTGCTCCTTCCTCACTTTTCTTTTCATTTTTTTATTTTTTTTTTCACCGCTGACAGAGTGTTAGTAGACCACCACCTCCACCGCCCACTCCTCCTCCTCCTCCTCCACCTCCACCACCTCCTCTGCTTTGTACCTGTCTCCCCTCTCTCCCTCACCTCCCTCCCTTTCCCTTCCCCTTGGCCAGGTTCCCTCTCTGACTTGGTTCTTTGCTCTCCACTTCTGTGAGTTTGTTAACTGTTTCATGACTCTCTCTCTCAAACACACACACACACACATCTGTTTGATGTTTATTTTAACATCCTCATCACCTTTTCTGTTATGATAACACATTTTTTAAAGCTAATCCGCTCAAATTCTTAAGTCTTTATTTTGCTCTGTCTGTCTAACCGTCCCTTTGATTTTGATAAAAGCGATAAAAAAATGTGCTTCCAGACTGTTTAAGCAGAGCGAAGCTGGCAAAGAGCTTTAATTCATTTAATCAAATCTGCCTCTCTGGTTCAAATGAATGAGTTATTTAAGGTAAGTCTCACCCACATGAGGGAGGGAGGGGTTTTTTTTGGTATTTATCCAGTCAATATGAGTGTTTTGTGATGCTTTCCCATACAAATTGGGGAATGGTCTTCATGGTGAGGCTCGGACAGAGAATGGTAACCGGTGTGACTGATTGTGGGTCAGAGTTCACCATGTGATGAAGTGGCACGGCCTCTATCAATCTGTCAGTCATTCTGTCACGGCGGTGGTCCCTGAATACTGGCTGCCACTCAGGCCGGCCCCTCTTCACACGGCGGCCGTGGCTCTGCCTCTGGGAAACTCTCATTCGCCCCCCCCCACCTCGACTCCCCTCCTGTCTTTTTTCGGTCCCCTTCGCTCCTTCACCAGCTTTTATCTCAACTTTACAAGCTGTCCCTTTTCAGTCTATTATTTCCTCAACTCCAACTCTGGCTCTGGGAGAAGAGAGGGGGGGGAAGCATGCTAAGAGGTGTGGAATTTTTTTATCGTTCTTGGCACCCATGGCGATCCGTCACAAGGCACTTTGCCCTTTCCTTCACGCTTTTTCTCCCCCCACCCCTCAGCTCTCCTACTTAAGGCTTCCTTCTTCTACCTCCACTATGAAAAGCCATTTCAGTCTTCTCAGCAAACCTGTTTCTTTTCTTTTTTTTTCTTTTTTACACTCCTCTTCCTGGTCTTTTTAACTCGTCTGTCCATCTCTGCTCCTCCAGTCTTGAGTGTCTTGCCGAAGCGGGGGAAGTTGTAGAGCCAGTCTGAGAACTCCAATCACTGCATGATTTAAATGAAGGCAAAAAAACAAAGGTGTACTTGTCGAAGTAGGTTGACACGTCTGTTTGCTTTCTGTGTGTGTGTGTGCACACGTTTGAGAGATGAAAGATAAGATTGGATTGTCAGGTAGACGCAACGGATCAGGGATTTCTCTGATTTATTTATTTTTTTTTCAAGTAATCTGAACTGAAGCTACTTTCCTTGAAAAACATCCAGGTTTCCCACTTCACTTCCTAATCCAGTCTTCGCTTTAAACCCCCCCATCGCCCCCCTCCCTTTCAGTAAATTCCTTAGTCTATCTACATCTTCTAGCATCGTCTGTCCCCTCCCCTCTTAATCTGCCCTTGTAATCTGTCTGGTAAATTCAATCTGGGGGAGAATACTCCGAGAGATTGTCAAACGGACCATAATCGCCTCTCATAGGCTCAATGACCACTGAAGTGTGTTGACGTCTATCTTTACAGTCAGTAATCATCTGTAAGAAGACTCTGCCTCAGTGACCATATTGACAGGAGATTTTTTTCTTTTTTTTTATTCCTTCCAAAAGCTGATTTTCTTCCAGTTCAATATTCCCACATGTTTCGTTGCCGTGTCAGAGGCAGGAGGGCTTCTTTCACTGAGCATGCTAGATAGAGAATCAGGCCAAAGGTTTTTCCCGCAGGCGTCTCGTCAGCCTCAACCAAAGTCTGCACGCTGTCTGCTCCGTGTTCCCCTATGAAGTGCTGCACTTCCTGGCCACGTCTTTTCCCGGGAAAACAGCGTATCCTGTCTGCACAATAAACAATACAGTTCTCACACACCAACACACGCAAGACTGTTAAAGTCCGGACCTGGGAGTTGATTGGGTTTCCCAGGTTGTGAAAGGAACAAGTGTTTTTAAACTCTTAGCGTAAGTAGATTAGCGGTGATTAATACCGGTTAATTGTTTTCATGAGGGATTCGCTCATTTGTCAGGCCTTGAGGATGATTTGGGATCCGCCTCCACGCCTGCCGGGGCTGTCAAACCTTTCTGTCTCTATTTGGGATTCGCCTCTGATCAGTGTCGCCCTGGTCAGCCTTGGACCCCCCCCCCCCCCCCACTCTGCCCATCCTCGTGCCTCTTCCTTATCATCTCAGCAGACTTCCCCTGCTCTTTCCCGCCCTGATCCTCCTCTCTGTGCTGCTTCACAACTCCTGAACTCCACACAAGAAACCACAGAGGAAGAAAAACTCTATTAGTGCGCAGATTTATGATTATGGTGTGATAATTAGTCGAGTCTGCACTTTCTCTCTCATTGTTTTGTGTGTGTGTGTGAGGTGGAGAAAATGTGAATTTATGCCCGTTTGTCCTCCAGACTTGTTTGCAGTAGTCGTGGTGACACTCAGTGCTCCAGCAGTGTGTAGATGTTTGGATGTGGAAGAATTAACCAGCAAGAGTCAGATATTATCTCTGAAAACGAACCATTGTGTTTGTTCTGCTTTGTAAATAAGTAATTGTGTAACTTTTGTTTCTCTTTTGCCTTTTCTTTCGCCTTGTTTGTTGGATGTCTGGGGTTCAGTGTGTAAACATGTCCTCAGAGCAATTACTGCCACCCCCTAGAGGCCAGTTGTGTTATTACCATTATTCCTACAAGGTATTTGTAAGCAAGTACTGCTAATACTACTGCTACCTTTTTAAAAAAAAATCAATTTAATAACTGTTGCCTGTGTTCACATATTGTAAATCCCCCCATGGTGGTCATTAAGCCGCAAGCGCACACTGTGTTTGCAGGGAAAAAACACACTGTGCATGAAAGTTTTTACCTTGTGGAAATCAATCCCTCCCAAAATCGATTTCCTTGTACAGATATCTGCCTCCTGAGAAATGTTATGTCAGTGTTGACCTTTCTTTTCTGGCCCTTTTTTATAAGATACAAATGGCTCGGGGGACGGAGCGAGACAGTTGGAAAGAGCATACGTATTCATCTAAGCCTCCTTAGTGCAGTGGAATCAGCCAATTATTTCTCTGCTGGACTTAAAGCTTTGTCGCTCTGCTGTGTGGCAAAAGAAACTCGCCTAGTTCAGCCAAGAACGCCGGCAGAATGACCAATGATCCAGACATACAAAGGGCTGAATGACAGACAGGGGGGGAGAAAGCTGATTGAGATGGATGACAAAAAGTCACAAAAAAAGTGAACACTGAGGGCTGGAACTTTATGTTTAAAGGGGTGTTGGGGGGACTAAGTGGTGGTGGTGGGGAGTCTGACCATATTTGTTTCTACGATGACCCACGGTTCATTGTGCGTGCGTGGCTTTGCAAAACGGTGGGTCAAAAAGCTGCATATTTGAAATACCATCAGAACAGGTTGTGATTGGTTCAGCAAGTCCGGGACATTGTTGGGGGGGGAGGGTGGGACGAAGTTGACACGAGGATCTGGTTTGCTTATTGAGTGATGAAAGACGGACAGAGAGTGGGAGGGGACGGCCGACACTGATGGATGAATAGAAAGACGGATGAAACGGAAAAAAAAAGAAAGGAGTTTGAGCAGCAAACAGTCAAACAGTTCGGTTTGACTCCGCTCATGATGCACCGACTCTCCTCTGATGAGCCGTCATGGAGTCACAGTTATACCTCGAAAAGAAATCGCTCCCTTGTGTCCAGTGACTTTCATTATTCTGTTAACACCTCTCGCTTTCCCCTCTGCAACCGTGGACACACTCCCAAACACACACACATGCATGGCCAGTGTGTCTCTTTTTGAACTCCGAAAAACACCAGTGTAAAAGGAGTAATACCCCTTCTCTTTGTGGGAACAATGGGGATGGAAAAATAAAAAAAAGCTCCACCCTGCCTGTGTCACCCTTTACTCTGCCCCCCAGCCCTCGGCCCCTGCTCTGGGCCTCGCTGTCCACTCTAAGCCCCTGTATTAAGCAGGGTCTGGTGCTGATGAATGGACCAGAGCTCAGCCTCTGCTTCACCCAATAATCCGGAGCTTGGACAGGCCGATTAGGTGGTCCCCCACATTCCGGTTCACTCATCTGTGACGTGGGCCCAGTCACCTTTTGGGTCACGTTGATAGCTTGTGGAGGAAAATAATTATGTTTATATGGTGAGGGTGACCGCGGGGGCTTCTGAGAGACAACACCAATTAAGTAGACGAGAGC
>JAUZTA010000018.1:5330363-5346821 GCA_034780835.1 Ctenochaetus striatus | reverse complement strand
GTTTTGTGCCCACAGCACATAGTGCAACTCAGTAAAGTGTATATGTGCTCATGCTCCAGCTCTTGACTTGACTTTTTCAGATGGCAACAGTGATTGGAGTGTGATCCATGGAAAGTTTATGGCCATCAATGTGGCCAGTATGAGCTGCGCGTGCCCCCGCTCTCCACAGGGCCTGTCGCCCTCGGCTCACCTCGCTGACGGCACCGCAGACCTTATCCTCGTCAGGAAGTGCTCCCGTCTGGGCTTCCTCAGGCACCTTGTTCGGCACACCAACAAAGAAGACCAGGTAGGAGGGAAAGAGCTGATGTTAGAGTGTGTCACCTTTCACCTGTCTGTGTGTAAATAAACTTCAGAAAGCTTTCTAAGGTATTACCCACTGGGAATACTACTCAATTTATGATTATTTTTCCTTACTTCTAAAGTAAGTGGGCATAAACAGTGTATTAGTCATGCTATACAGAATACTTCAGAACTGAAATGGGCAGGGAAAATTGATGTGATTCGGATCCAGCAGGGATGAGAAAAACATCCCCATCTAAGGGTGAAGGATTTACCAAAATGCAGCGAAACTTTTAAGACAATTTCATCCTTCCCAAAAAGCCTCCTGTCAGTCACACTGCAGCAAAAAAAAAAATCAGCTTTTAGCATTAGGAGCTGCTCTATCTGTGCACAGATAGATTGTGATTGTGGTAAGTCTGTAAACAAAGCTAGCAGAAGGCAGAGTTTCCCCTCTTGCTGTGCTAGCACCTTCATTTGCTGAGTCAGCTCAATTGTCCAACTATGGTTCACTTCAGTTCAAATGCCTCAGCCCTTGTGCCTTCCCACGTATCATAAATAACCTTCACCCCGGTCCAGAGAGGCCCCGATAATCGCTGCATCAGGTATGTGCTGTATGGGAGAGCAGGCCGATACCAGACTAATGCCCTCTCAGGATAGCACAAATATTACCAGGGGAAGTCTGGTGATTAGTAATTATTACCTCAGCAAGGACCTCGGGAAGTTTATCCCATTTAGAAATTTCTTGTAAGGAATTTCTTCTACAGTAGCTACCTTACTGCAAACTGGGTTTTGAGCCAACACTGACATCCTGAGGTGACTTTTAACTGCAAGATTAAGATTTTGACTTGGTCATCCACTGTTTGGATCACAAAGACCAGCAACACTCATGCAATTAAATCTGATCAGACAAGAATATTATTTATTTCCAGTTTTACAGATCTATTAGGACTATGCTAAAAGAGAATATCGCATGTAAGATATTATTATACTACTCTACTATAAGGCACAATTTTAAATTTAGGGATAGCAGTGTCCACTATTATTTTTCAACAACTGTAAGCTGAATTTTCATGATTTTTTACAAATAATGTATCTTGAAGAGGTACTGCACACTCGACTATGTTTCTTAAAGATGAGATCTAAATCAAATGACTCTTTTGTGATCAAACATGCTGGTCTTAATACTGACATTATTACCATGTTTATTAATTGGTATTTCATGAACAGAAAATGTCTTAAATCTTCCTAGGGGCACTTGTAATAGCACCATCAGACTGTACTCTCTCGATGTTGTTTCCATGGTAAAATGTCAGGGCTATGGTTATAGACTGATATTGCGCAGCAGACACAAGAGAGACACTCCAGAGAGCCTTTCAGACTTTCTGAGCTGCTAGCTTGTTTACAACACAGCTACCTCAAAGAAACTGTTACCACCAGCCATTTATGCTTCTAGAAACTCCTGTTGTTCCTAATGTTTGCAAGTTAACAGGCTTTACTTAGATGGTGAACATAAATATTATACCTCAGCATCATATTAGCGTCATATGACCTCGTGTTCATGTTAGCCTTCTGACGTAAGCATTTAGCTTAAAGCAATTTCAGTCAAAGTACAGCGTCAGTGGTTGGCTAACATTGCTGTAGAGTTTTATAGTCAGCAGAAACTTCAATCCAACAATTTGTTCAAAACTGTTGCAGCAACTTTTTGCTTGTCACAGACGTTGTGTCAAAGCTTGCAAACTAGCCATTAGCTTCCTCATTAGCAAAAAATAAGTAATTTTTACACTGATGGCCAGTGCCTGAAACCATTACCTTGTATCCTGTGTTTTGCACATTTGTTTTAGAAAATAATTGGGGGCATACTTAGTGTTGCATTAAGCAGACTTCAGAGAGTCTCTCACATTATTCTTGTTTTCACTTTGGCCATTCAGATGTCAGATCTACCTAATATATAAAAGAAAAAAAAACAACAAAATGATATCTTTGGTGATAATGACTACAGATCGATGAACTCATGGAGTAATGTTGGGGGAGGGGGTGTCTCTAGCTTGAAGCTGTCTTTGCTGCTTTACTTGCACCACAGAAAGGTAGACAAGTAGTCGTATGAGTAGGATGAGAGGGACTTTGCATCAGAGTTCACTTAATATCAGCATCACTGTCCAGCCAGGCGGAGAGAAACAAGGAGTGAGAAGCCGCTAAGTGTATTCATGGCCTTGTCAGAAAGCCTTTTAGGCAGACCGTCCAGCATGAATGCAAAGCGGCTGCAGTCATAAAGTGGGTCTGATGTGAAATAAATGGCTGTCACTCCGCTATTGGGATGAGAGAGGGTGAGAAGAAAGGGAGAGAGAGGGTGAAAAAAAAGAGAAGAAAAGAAAAGAGAATAGAGAGTTAGTGGCACCCCGTGAAGTCGAAGAAAGTAGTGCGCCGGACAGAGCTGAACCTTTCTGCGACACTGAGTGAGATGAAAGGAGATTTTGACAATATAATTTCTTTTCATCTCTCTCTCTCTCTTCTTCTCTTCTCTTCTCTGCTGTTAACCGTTTTTATGCACCTCCATTTTATCTGACCGCATTTGATCTTGTGTTTGCCTTTTTTTTATCGTAAAGGGAAAGAAAAGGAAGGAGCCTCGTGTAGTTTTGCTTCTCATTATTAAAATCAGCAGGAGACTATAAAAAGATAATTGTGGAGAATTAACTTTTTTACCCCGCCCACCAGAAATGCTTAAACTGTTAAAAAATTGCACGATGAATTGCTTTACCACCAAATATAATCATCATATTTCAGGTAAACATATAAATATAATCATCATATTTCAGATAAACATGCCACTGTCCATTTCAAGTGAGTGCTGTATTTTTTTTTTTTTATGAATACAGGTAGTTTAAAGTGCACAGTGCATTTTCTTTTTTTTTTTACAGGCTCACAAACAAACATGGAGACAGAGCTAGGGATATAAAATGTTCAAGCCTGCAAGAGCAAAAAGGACTTCAGATTGTACTTTAAACCCATATGTTTACATTTGTAATGTTTATCAGAGCACAAAAAGAGCACAATGCCCATCTAGATTATATAGCGTTAATATAGTGTTAACAAAGTTACATAATGTGCCTTAATATTTTCCATTTTAGTCATTTCTTAAACATTTAAAATTTATTTTATGTTTTGTTTTGTTTTGTTTTTCAAAAACGTTGCCTGAGTTTTTATGCACCTAAGACTAATTTTTGGTGGTTTTTGCTTGATACATTTTTTCAGTCATGATTGCAGCGTGTTGGGTGGTTGGTTCACCATTTTGGTCTAAACTACTTTTAGTTCAACTGCCAGATTATTAATGGTGATTATTAATGTTTCCTGAATAACTAATGTCCTCTTAGAAGTTAGCCTGCATCCTCGGGATTCAGTATGTTCTTTTCTCACTTGTCTATTATTTGTGTTTTGCATGTTGGTTATTAATATCATGTGACCCTCGAATTAAAGAACCCTTGCAGCAATATAAACATTAGGTATTTATAAAATCAGCTTAAAAGACCTTGGAAAAAACACAAAATGCACTTGACTCTTTTCAAAAAACAATTTCGGAAAAAAATTTAATTTGGTGAAGCACAAAACAAAGATTGACTCGTATTCGCTCTTATCCTGCTTTACTGCTCATTTTGAAATGAATCTCATCAAGTGCTTCTTGTGAGCAGCGGTCTAAACCTCTGTGCCATCTGTGGGCACATCTGTTCATTCATCCATCCATCTCTCCATTTCTCCTCCTCCTCTCTTTCATCTGTTTCTCATCCATCTCTGCTTCCCTCCCCAGTTTGACCACTCATTTGTGGAGGTCCACCGGGTGAGGAAGTTTCGCTTCCAACCGCGGCACCGTGAGCTGGTATCACTAGAAGACCTCAGCAATAGTCCAAGGAAGACAGGCTTCAGTCCCATATGCTCTGGCCAAACAACCTGCAACTACAGCACTGCCCACAGCAGCTGGACCTGCGATGGGGAGATCCTGCCTTACACTGCCATCCAAGCCAGGTAACGCCAAACAGAGCCACCTGTGAATACGCAATACTACTCCAAACTTACTTTAGTAGTTATTTCAAGCAATTAAATCCATGATTTTTTTATACTTGTGGAAAAGAAGTTGTTCAACTTGAAAGTAAAGAAAGTCAAACTGAGGTCCAAGCAAACATATTTGAAATAATTTTAACTTGACCCTGACAAACCCAATTAAATGCATTTTTTAACTGGTAATGAATGCTTTGCCTCCAGACAAGCACGGCTCAATCACCTTTTCATCTCTGCCAGCCGTAAGAAAAATATTAAACTTTGTGATGTGATGAAGCGGGGCGAGATCATTCACAGCACAGATGAGGACTGGCAAATGCTTTGAGTTAGTGCACGTAATATTGTAGAGACAGTATAATGGAGAAAGCATTCAAATACTTGCAGGGCTCAGAGCTATTGCATCAGTATGGTACTGGTTTCACATTAAAGACAGTTCGTTTTCTGGGTATTACAGATATAATCTCCACTTTAAATTGCTTTAAAATGTTCCTAAGTACCAAGCCTAAGAAGAAGCAGCTCAAGTTCTGTATGCCTGACAGCTTTGTATTCACAGTGCACTGAAATGAACCCACATCAGTCCTATTTTTAGCCATGCTTGTGTGTGGATCTGTAGAAAGCAGTATAGGTTGATTGGGTCAGTCACTAAGTATTTAGACTGTCTTTTCTTCTCATTTATCAGTTTGTTCATGCTCATCTCCTTTCCTTGCCTCCTCTCCTAGCATCTTAGTCCCTCCCACCTGAGATACAAGCTGAGGAGACAAGTAATAGACAAATGGAGGCACAGGCATTAAGCAAAACAAGAAGTTCTTGATTTCAAAATAGAGGAATGAGAAGAGCCATGTGTGTTAAGTGTTAAATCAGAAACATTAGCATGCTAATGGACTGTGCTAATATGGTAAACATTGTTAACATTATGAGGGCCTAAGCATCACATTAGCAGCACTGGCACTGTGCAGATGTTTGCATTATTACCTTAGCTTTAGCTTAAGTCATGTTAGCTTTTAAACTTACAAGCTACTAGCATGGTATTAGCTTTGTATTTTCAAGAAGTGCTAATCAAGCATGAGAAGAAATTCTTTAGCTGAGATAAAAATAGGGGAACTGAAATGTAATTTCTTCTAATTATTTCAAAGTACTCTGTTTTTTTTTTCAGAAGTAGTAGCAGTTTTTTAGTTTTTAATGAGTTTCACAGAGCTCCACAGTCTGTATGCTGTAAGGGTCAGTAGGTGAATTGTTTATAGAAAAGACAACTTTGTCGTCTTAATGGATAGTAAAAGCAGTTCTACTTGGCCGGACAGAAATGAGAGCAGCAGCCTTTAGTGTCCAGCAGTCTCTGGTCAGGAGACTCTTTCACTGTTCCCTGCTGGACAATCGTGGCAACTCTGTGAAATTAGCCCCCCTCATTATTCTGGTCCTGTCCACACCTCAGCTTCCCCCACTATCAGATCTCTATACAGCCGGTGTGGCACTGCTTGACGCATCATTTATTTCATGCTCCATGGTACTTTGCCAATGATGCATGGCTCTGTAATGTTGCTAATTTAACGGCCCTCCCCATGTTAAAAGGCTACTCCCCTTTAATTAAAGCAGAAGTCCGTCCTTTTATTGCCTCTTCCTCTCTGCTAATCGTTCTTGGAGTGAGCCAGCCAGAGTGCTGCTTGGATAATTAATGGTAATTGCCCAGGCAAAATGGAAAGAAAGTAGGAAAGAAAGAAAGAAGGAGTGATAGTTTTGCTTTAAAAGTAAGAAATATGCATTTAAAAAGTGTGTTTCCCTCACTGCCATGATTAAACCAAACAATTAAAACAAGCTAGGGTCCTTTCATACGTTTATAGCCCTAGTAATTGCTTACTTTTAGAGTTATTATGCGTTTTTTTTACTTTATTTATAGGACTTTTGTAATAACATTCTGGACTGAAAGTCTTAGGTTTTAATGCTTTTCCTTTATATTAACCAATATAGTGTTTTATAGTTAAAATAGTGTAACATCTTTACCACGTTCACTGATTCTTTTTTAATTTGTTAAAATGTTACCTTGTATATACCAGGATCTGTAATGCATGTCATTAAAGTACGCCAGCCACATCTGTATTATAACATCTGTTATAGGTGTCTTTTTAAAGGTCTTTATTATTCACACACTGCAAAGACTGTCATATATTTGATTGTGTATGTCAAGTCTGTACAAAGAGTTGTCGTTCCATGGCTTTTACATCTGCCACATGGAGAGTAAAGTCTCACTGAAATGAACACAGTCATTAAGTTGATGGTTTGTTATTCAGGCTAAATGATGCATTGTGTGTGTGTATCTGCACTATGTCTGTGTGTGTGTGTGTGTGTGTGTATGCATGTGAACACTCCTCCTTTCTGCAGTGTCCAGTGCCAGTTGATCCGGCTGTTTGCCCGGGGTATCGAGGAGCAACAGTAGTGTGTATTTGAAGACCCTTGCACACTGTGGACCCTGCAGCCAAGCACGCACTATGCAGTGGACAGAGAGCTGGACAGAACATTCAGCCGCTGGGGAACTAAAACCAAGTTGAACTTGGCAGGATTTTTCTGGAAAAATACATGCATCACATCAGTGTAAATCCCAAATGTTTCCGTTTTTTTCTTTATTTGCTGTTGTGTCCTCTCTATGCCTGTGAAGCGACGGACTGAAACTTGAAGGTGTGTTTAAAAAAAATAGAGAAGCTGAAAGGGATCCTATCACCAGTCATTTAGAGGGGAAAATGAAATTTAAAATACGGCTAAATTGCATGATTGCATCTCACTGAAGTCTGTGAAATTCAGTTATCTCCTACTTGCAATTTTGGGGGCGGGGTGTAAAATTGCCTTATACAGCTCCAGCCAACCTGAAATTCTGATATGCCACATTTGCTACATTCAGACCTAAGTTTTTTATCAGTACTTTATGGAGAATGAAGATGTCAAAGCTCAGAGGATCTCAAGAAGTTTTGGTATTTACACGGATGAATCGGAGCTGAACTGGACTGAGCTGGACTGAGCTGGACTCATGACAATCTGCGAAAGGTTCTGATACTGCCATGAAGGACAATGCTTATAGGACTTCTGGCTATGGAGCAAAGAGAAGCAGCCAAGAAGATACTGCTTTGAAAGAAGGATGTAAAAAATGCCCGTGAAGTACACTGATAAACTGAAAATAGTCAGCTAGGGCTTCACTAAAATAAAAGCTATATAGCACAAATGCAATCTGATCTTCCCATTTGAGGGAAAAACATTTCATCTGTGACCCAGGTGAAAGAAGATATGAGCCAGGGGCACTAATGAAAAGGGCTGAATACCCTGCTAATACACTAACAGGACCCCGGTGGCTTCTGGGTAATAAGGCAAAGTGGTTGCTAAGTGATTTGGTGTGTCTCAGCACTGCTGCGCCGCACCTGTGGCTCTGAGCGCCGCTCCTCTCTGGCTTGAAACTACCAACAGTTCAATCATCACCTGGGATTAGCCAGAATTATACATTGTTAGCTTAAGTAGAGATAATCTATTGTATGGCTCTGAAATTAGCCTTATTAGCTCCTTTTAGCTGCGGTTCGAAATGGACTTGGTCCTGAAAGGAAACGTAGCAGCTTTTCATTTGGCTGCTAGCTTTTTTAATTGCTTTAGCGTAAAAACTGTATTGAAACCACTAACATATTAATACTTCAGGATAAATTATGTGTTTGTGTGTGCGAGGTCGACTCTGTGTTTCCACAATCCCTTTTGAATTGTGCAATCGTTGGTGTGTATCTGTGCGTGTGTGTGTGTGTGTATGTGTTTGTGAAGGTGCCAATGTGATGAGTTAGCTTTATTGCAATTAGCCTCATGACTGCCATTTTGCAGATGCTCTCTTGCTGCAGCCAACACACTGCTAACACAAGCACCTATAGATGAGCAAAGACACACACACACATTTTCTAACTATAATTCTCTCTGTTGCTCTCTGTCTTTCCATCTTACACATACCCACACTACTTAACTTATAACACCATAAAAGCCTGCTCTTCTTTTTGAATCCTCTCCCACTCTACCCTGGATGTCTGTAATGTTTCACTCTCAGCGCTCACTTTTATCAAATTGCAGTACCAAGTTCTTTTCAAATCTTCTCTTATACGCATACGCACACTGTGACTTTTAGATATGACCTAACACATTTGAAAAGTTAACATTTTCAGCAATTTACGACTAACCCAGTGCAAACAAAGTCAAATAAATCTTCACTTTTATCTGAAGAATTGTAAAAGCTGTCGCAGCAACTGGAAGCTAGCAAGCTGGGAAAAAGAGCTTCCAGCTGAGGTTTCCACTTGGACGGTTCAAGCTAGTTAGCTTAGCTTGGTAACATTACACATTGTATTTTGTTTATGTTATTTAAATATTCTGAATACTGAATTACCGATGGACAAAAGTGGATTTCAATGTGACTTTTAAGTCTTTATTCACTCATGCTGTGCTCCATGTTCGAGTAAACACATTAAAGCTGTGATGTGAGTAGATACTTGATTTCATTTTTTGAAAGTGCTCAATAAAATGTTAAATTGTGGTTCTTTTTATTTACTTTGCTTGATCTTCATGGTGTGCTTGACGCAAGCGATGTGTCATTTCATCCTTTACTCTCTCACTTTCACTCTCACACACAATCACAAAGGTCAGTGCTCTTTTGCTCCAGCTTTCTCAATCTCACTCTTTCGCTCTTTCTCTGCCTCCCTGTATGAGTAGAATTTAATAGGGTGCTCTGATGTGAGCGAGATGTTTCATTAAAGAACATCAGACATCAAAGGTCTCTGCTGAGATGGAGTGGTATTTCATGCTGAGCTCATTCTGCACACAGTCTGGGTCTTGTTTCTTTCTTGATACTGCGAAGCAAGTCCAAGTGTTAGACAGAGCCTGGCAATCTGAATTTGGTAACTGTGGTTAGAAATGTAAAATTACTGCATCAAAGCCAAATAATTTCAACACCTAAGCCTGGTGCAAAAATATGCCGAACTTCATGTAACCCCTGGAAACACCTGTTCAATGTAATATATTCAGCTACAAATGACTTCACAAAGTCAAACACTTGTTCAAATTTCATGTCCATCTGTAGGTTTTAAAAAAAGGCTATTTCAAATGTGCCTCAGGTCTGAGTTTGCTCTGTGGAAATTATGTAGTAACTGAACTCACATCTTTTATTGGCTTTTACAGCCTTGCTCAGGTCACTCACATATGATTTCCAAGTTTTTCTGCAGAAACCCCAGTAACCTCAGTTAGCAAGCCCACATGCAGTGTGGTGTGCCCGCGGCGATCTGGTGACATTTCACAGCTCCAGTTGAAAAAGATTTTACAAAGTAAAATATGTAAGCTGATTGAAGTAGCGCATAGAAAAACTCAATAAAATAATTATTTATTGTAATGAAACTTTAATGCAAGATAACTGAAATGTAATAAAAACATGAAAAGTTCTAAACCAAATCCAGAAAAACTAGTATCAGCATCTGGATGTGCTCAGATACAATTTAGAGTGTAAAAGATAGAAAAATGTAAATTCCACATCATAAAAGTTAATAAAAAGTATTTAACTTTTAACTATTTCTAATTTAATTCACATGATTTATATTAACAGCTATTTCATTATTTTAGTACTGTACTTCCATATATTTGAAGAAACTACAAGAGACAGATTTTTTTTTTCTGGGAAATCATTAGAACTGATGGAGGCTGTCATATCCTGATCTTTAGTTACTGGCATCACGTAATGAAGCACAGTTTCCTGCATTTGTATTGCTTAACTGCAGACCCACAATAATAAATGGTAATTATTAATGTTTATCATTTCTGTTATCTATTTGTAGTCAACAACAACTGTCACGATAAATAAATGATATTGTGTCCTGCAAAAAAATTTTAAGTTGCTTTTATCTGAGCTGAGTTCATTCCATTGGTGTTCATGAGATTTTCAGCAACAAAACACAAAACACACACACAAACACAAAATGAAAGAGGCCAAACAAACAATCAGATTAACAAGCTAGCTGCTAATTTTGTTGAAGTTCCAGATATTACTTTTAGGTGTTGGTGGAAACCAAAGCAGAACTTAAAGAGGAAACTCTGGACTTCATTTGAAGTTCTCTTGAAATTCTTCTTCTCTTGAAAGTGTTTTGCACTTTGGGCATGTAATGTTAATATCTGCAACTGTTTTACATAATTTTAGTGATACTCAGGTACAAGAGGCTTGTGCTTGTAGCTGCATGAGAGTCAAACATTAACAGTATCCTACTCCTGCGTTAAAAAGCTTGGTGAGTTAACATGCTTCCTTTTGTGGGATGATGAGCAAATGTAGTTTGGTAGAAAGAAAACTGTTCATACACGAAATAACCCGCAAGAGAGTTATTAGATTTTCTGAGTCTCATTATGTTCCATTATATTTGAAACACAGCAGACATCTTTATAAATGATATTTAGTGGGCAATTCACACAAAAACAACCCAAATAGATAAATAGCATCTAAGCCAAGAGGAAAAACATATTTTAATTTACACATAAAAGATTTTTTTTTTAAATTAGCCAGACAATTAAAATTAAGACATAAATATTTTTTATATTATAAAAACCTTTTGATATTTGAATGAAATAATACCATAGGTGTACCTTCCAACTAAAGAAAATTAAATAAAATTCATCCTTGTTACTTTTTTACCTTTTATCTATAGATTTAAAAGTTTTCTCCCACTTACAGTCACCAAAGTGCGACTGTGCTGACTGTATTGAATAATCTGTCTCTGAACATCTGATGGTTACACACTTCTCTTAATTTGAGGTCTAGTACCACCACAAGGACAAAACGAGGTGTTCCGGCCTCAGCTAAATTCCCTTCCTCCCTCCATCCCCCCATTTTCTTGCCTTTTCCACTTTTTCTACTTCCTTATTGATTTATTCTCCATCTGCTTGTCTAAAGTCCTCTTGAGAGCCGCTATCTCATTTCAGCATCCCACCTGAGACAAGGTGAGACAAAACGGTGGCAAACAAAACCTACGCACTCAAACGCACACAAGGCGGCGGTTGTCCTCAATTCGCTGGTGTCTTTACCCATCTTTATCCAAACAAAGGCTTCCTAACAGGAGATGACAGTGCTGTTACATGCCCTGGATGCTCTCATTCACTCTCTCTCTCTCATTCCCTGGCAAACACACACGCATTTCCATCAAAATGTTTATTTACTCTCTCTCGCACACATAAAATATCACAGAAAAACACACGCTCTCACCCTTATTGTCGTCTTTTTTTGTGCCTTATGCCCACACATACAGCCACTAGGTCTCCTGAGGGTGTTTGAGGTGTGAAACAGACTCGCTTTAAGATTATTTCCATTATTAATGACCTGATTTGGCATTTTCAACCAGGCCCTCAAATCAGCAGCTGAGCAGTAGAGATATTTGCACCTTAAAGACACGACATCAGCAAGAATGCAACACAGGTGCAGCTGTGCGTCTTGTGTCTCGAGAGTTTTTGAACTACACGTGCACTAACATGAACACGGCTCCTGTTTAGGAGGCTACAGTGGATATCTTGAGTAAAAACATAATGAACACGTCGCTGTTTTGAGTGAAATTGGAAAGCTGATAATTCTAGACACTGGACACAGCAGTACAAAGGAATGTTATGTTTTACTTTTGCTGAAGGGCTGTGTGCATTGGAAAATGTCACCGGAATCCCCGTGGACATAGTGGTCAGTGGAAAATGTATGAAATTTCAACTTTAAGGTAAACAATCCCTTTAACAACATTGTTTTTTTCCCCCTAACCTCTGTCTTGTCGCTGTTGCACACAAATAGCAGGAACACTAAGTCTACGCACACAAACAAGCTGTTCTGCAGCGATGAAAAGCAGGAAAAGTGAGATCAGGTAAAGGTCCTGGTTGTGGCAAGCAGCACTGCACTTGCCATGCTTGCATGAAGCCAAAAATTATTGCTGCAAAATCTAGAAAACTGCTTTTGGTCCACAGCGGGTGGGCAACACAAGCCAAACAAAAGTAGCAGCATTTGCTTGTCTGAGTCCAAGAGGAAAGTTGGAGGCATGAAGACGACGTGAGTGCGAAACAGAGACAGAGGGACAGAGAGAGCAGATACTACAGGGGCAGTGCTGTTGCCTGCTTCTCTCTCTATTGATTGGAATTGGCTCCCTGTGAGAGACTTAGATCAATGAGGCCATAACAGTCTATCTTCTCAGTCAGGAGCCACCGCCGGCCTCTTATCTCTCACCTCCCCATCTCTCACCCACACTCGCCTTTGCTCACACATTTCAACTCACTAATGCACTCTCACATGCTTGAGGTCAGACCTTACAGCTGAAACCATGTGTTTTTAATGAGCATATCATTATTGTATCCATTAGTCTTGTGCAGTTTGGTGAAACGCTGAAATTAGAGCGAAACTTGAGTTGTTGGAGGAGCTCTGTATTCTCCTCAATTGTTTGGTTCAGGATATCAAAGTCAAATCTATTTGACTAACAACACCACTGCAGTCTCACTCAGAAACAAACCTGCTTGCATTGAATTTACAAAAAATAAATATAGATTAATATTTTGATTGATAGCCTACAATTTTCTAATAAGGCACAAAGGATCGTAAGTTACAATAAGAACTTAACTGATTATCAATTAGATATTAGCTGAATAGTTACATCTTATCACCATATAAATTCCTGATTAATGCATAGAGCAGAATTTCAGTTCCTCAAATGTAGACAGACCTAGAGAGAGCATGTAGATAGACCGTTATTTAAATATTTCACTTTGGCTCGAGGAAACCCTGAAGAGCATTTTAACTGTTTTCTGAGGTTCGATTAAAAGATTATTACTGTAGAAAATAATCATATTGATTAACAATGAAAGCTAGAGGTTAGTACTTGTTTTTCTTGGGTAATAATATATTTGTTTGCATCAACAACGCCTCAAAATTTAATGACAAAGTGTGTTGATTGTCCATGTCTGACAGAAAAATAGATAAGTGTTTTCTACACTGAAGGACTTAATGGGAGAACAATAAGCTCATGGAGTTCAATGCTTGGGCAAACACTGATGAGAAGTACTTAAAGTGCTAATAATGTAAAGCTTGAACTTCTGCATTTCCTGTGCAACTCCATGTCAGAACTCCATCAGCTTGTAAGAAATTGGACCATGAGTTGAAATTATTTTGTCCACTGCAGTTTCCAAGATCAGGAGTGAACTTCACCTTGACTCAACATGGGTGATAACACTTTAAAGTGTCATATATTTTTAATTAATTCAGTTCCATGACAATTGAGCAATCTCTATCTGCTGATGAGGACAATGCAGTGTGGTGAAAAGCTCTGGATTAAGCCAATAAATAAATCTTAAGATTGTTTTGTAAGATTCTGCTTGCCTGGCACTTATCACTATGGATATACTGGGATCAACTGTAACCTATAGGTGAACAAACTAGGGGTTGCCTGCTCATGAAAAATTTAATGAATGATATCCTGCAGCTTTTGACCCCTGACTTTTCTCGGTATCTAGCTCTTTAGTTCATAGGAACTACATACAAATGGTGTCAAGAGGAGGGTTTTCAAAACAACGTGATTGACAGTGAGTTGCTGCACGCAGAACTTATTACAGATTAAACAGCTCTGATTGAAGCTCAGCTACGTACGGCTGAGCTCAGGTATCATTTAAGCACTTACCACCAATCTATCATGGCCATTCTGTGTTAGCAATTTTAGCGGCAGCATGAGAAATGTGTGGTGAATCTTTTTTTTTTGAACCGTTACACAAAACCATTTTGCCTTATGGTAATTTTGAGTAAAAGCAAACACTCCAGTTGAGAGGCACTTGAATCAGCATTAATACAGCAATTAGCGAGGCTATACAAGTGCACCCAGCATCTTCTTAATCCTGCAAATCGTAGTAATCGTCTTGAAGCAATGCTGTGATATGTAATTTGCCCCACAATGCATTCATTTCAGAGGTAGTTTAGCCTAATGTGCACCAAGGGTGAAAACCAATCACCTGCAGTGCTGTCGTTTTGAATGGGAAGAGTTTTCACTTGCGTTATTTGTGCATTAAAGGACATGATGCTACATTTAAATTTTGTTGCAACATTTCTGTGCCGTAAACTAAATTTTGGCCAAAGTAATCTGATGCTACAAGGTGTTCCCAGTCACTCGAGGCATGTGAGGATGTCTGTGAAGCGACCAGCACAGACACATTAACATGCTGAGGGTGGGCCAGAGACAACGTAACTAGACACCATAAAAATACAGTGTTCAACCACAGAGAGGGCTTGTTGTCTGTGTATAGGGTTTCATTTACGCAGCAAAACATGCAACTTCAAACAACACGTTTGTGTCTGAACCACAGTGTTCTAGACAGATCAGTGTCCAGTGGAGCGCTACCAGCAGGTCATTGTTGTGGTGTGAAGAAGAGAGAAAGCTCATTTAAAAACAATATGATGTTATAAATGCTGCTGTAACATTATTAAATCAAAACTTGAAAGCATTTTGTCACTGAAAAAAAGAGCAAAGAATGGCACTAAAAGTAGTTCTCCGTGGAAAACATGATTTCTCGCACTCACATTCCTCAGTTTATTTACTAAATCTGCTAATAGCTTTTGCATACTACATTAAATGGTTTGTTGATCTGTTGGAAGTCCTCCCATGATAAACTCTGATAGACGGATGATCTGTCTTTTCCAAACAGTTTCCAAGTGCGACTTCCTGAATGGTTCGAGGTTACAAACTATCTGGTGCATGAGGTTAGAAAAGTTGGACAAATCGCTAGTGCTGTCATGGTGACTTTCAGAGTCAGATAAATGATCAATCACAAATTCCTTCATGATGTAAAAAAAGCATAATGCGTCGTAGGGAGGGTCTGACATGTCCAACCAGTTGTTGCTCTTTACGGTTTGTTAACAATGGAAGAGCATCAAAATCGAGCATACTGAACTGCATAAAAATCATACCAAATAGTCATTTTTTAACATGCCAACAATGTATGCTATTTAATGGGACTTAAATTCATACTGTATAGATGTAGAATTCTTGGAAATTAGCTGAAGCAGGGGCACTTTAAAATGATTTATATGCAGCGTGGGAAAAACCCTCAGCTGCAGTTTTGAGTGATTATATACGGTATATTTGCTCTGCAAGTGTTCTTTTGGTACCAACAGTGAAATTACTTGCTCCCCCATTGAATTGGAGTGTTAACACAGCTTTCAGAGGGGATATCTCAAAACATTGGCAAATAAAACCAGAATTATCTTCTTGGCTTGATACCACTTAAAGTAAAAATGGGGGAAAAAAATTAGGTGAGCTGAAACTCTATAAAAGTAAATAGCAATTTCTTTAAGAAGTAACTTTCCCGAATGCTGGACAAAACTCAATATCCTCGCTGTGAAGGTGGTTTAGGATCAAAAGTGTTGCCAGAGTTGCACCTGCTGAATCCACCGTGGCACTTTGGCCTCTGCCAGCAGGCTGCTGCTGAGCACTTTGTAGTGACAAGACATTACCTCGGCGGGCGCTTTGTTAGCAAACAAGGAATCTGTTGCTGGAGCAATCTACTCATTACTTGTTAATCACTTGAATGGGAGGACCTGTTTGTGCAGACACACATAGAGCAAGTCGCACACGCACAAACACATTTCAGCGCGAGCGTGCTGGACTTTGTTTTCCGCCTAAGCACAGATGTTATTGTGTTCCTAATGGTGCTTGAAGTAATTACACCCTATAATGTTACTCGCCGTCTAGTCCTCTCCAGCAAGCCTCAGCATGGTAGCTCAGATGTACCATACATACACACCATTCTCCCCACAAATGACTCCATTAGCCAGAATGCTCATGCTACCACTTCCTTCGCGAGAATATGAGACATGCTTCACCAGCAGCCTAACTGGCTGCATACGAGGGTTAGTTGGACAACAGGAGCAAACACACAAACAAATTATTAGTTATAAGAATAGTTGGATGCCTGTGTGTGTCTATGTGTGTGAATGTGAGGAGAAGAGAAAGAACATTGAAATTTAGAAGACTTTATACTTAATTTTTCAATTAAGTTTTTGTCAAAGAGCTGCATGAAGAAATAGGCTAAAGACACTTCAGTTTATTAAATATCTAAAGCGAAGAAAAATTTGGATTTGCTCATGTGCCG
>JAUZTA010000018.1:5300834-5315213 GCA_034780835.1 Ctenochaetus striatus | reverse complement strand
AAGGTAAGCAGTTTTAAGTGAGCAGCCTGCTCTTCACTAAATCTCAATACAGACATAAATGTGAAGTTGATTGTCTCTTCTGCCACCCGCAGGGAACGGTGAAATGTTAGTCTACTCTGGATTAGATCATTTATCACTATCATCAGTACGGTGTGTATTACAGTGCTGCCGAGAGATGTGAAAATAGCTGACCGCAGTGTGCAGTCTACTCCTGACTAAGGCTTTGTACGAGACGCAAAAGTGCAAAAAGCCTGCTTTAAAAGGTGCTGAGTGTAGCAGCTTTAACATAAATAAATCATTACCACTTTAATCTGAGACATTACAGACACTTTGAAAATGAAAGTTACAAAGTGCTTCACAATCAAGGGCGGTGGAAAGCTGACAAGGTGAGACTGAAAACAGACCGAACGGAACAGAATGAGCTGTGAAGAATAGAGAAATAAAAGAGAGCATAAACAGAGCAGGTGGAGAGAATAAAGATCGAAAAACAAAAGCCTGCATAAAGGTCTGAAGTCTCAGGGAAGCTCATCTAAAATAAAATCCAAGTTGCATTGAGTGACTAAATAGTGAGGTGGAAAAAGCATGAGCAGAAAAGTTCTTGATGAAAATTGAAGCGTGTTTCCAAAAGGACTTGTTAGTTATTAGAAGCAGGCTTAATATTATTTATCAAGCAGGTAAAGGGCAGGTTAAACCAAACTGAAAAAACACTCAGGACTGTTAATTAGCACATCACTTGCACAGACATGCACAGACGTCAGAATGACCTCCGGTTATGTGACTCAGCAGAAGCATTTTCCTCTGTACAACACTGGCATTAGAGCCAAGTGAAGCCAACAGTTCCTTTAAACATCCAGAAGCAGCTCTAAATCAACCAACCGGGAGCCAATCTGTTTTGTTTAAAAGGCTTGAGAATAGGCTGTGTTAAAGGATCAAGAAATATACTGGAAAGATAGGATTCTCTCTTGTAAATGGGTCATGTTTCTATGTAATTCTTGAGGAAAGGGTCTAAAAGTGATTTTTTTAAAAAATGAATAAATTGGTAGAACAGTGCAACAGTGGCACTACAACTAAATTCAATGTCTTCTGAAGAATGTGGGCTGTAATTTCGCTACCTCTTACAGATAAAGAAGACTGCAGAAAGTAGAGCAAGAAACTCCTAACCTGACCTATTTACTCCATCTGAAAAAGATGAAAAGCATTTTCTTAAACATTTGAGAACACAGAAACCACAGGGGGCAAGATTCAAGTTGGTCAGGAGAAAATTATTTTAAGCAGGGTGTTTATATCTCTTAAATCCTGCCTGGAGGGGATCTTTAATTTTTTTAAAACCATTTTAAGTCAGTGTCAGAACAAAACCTTCCAGCTCAAGAGTAATAAAAAAATCTGAGACTTTTAGAAATTGATTTTATGTCTTAGGATCAGGAAAAGTTATTTTTAGTGAAAGAGGTCTGAGATGGATAACTGAATGTGCCTAAAGGGCAAAGACTCATTGGTCCAAGATGCCAAGGTGCCCCCCAGCCACAGCATCTGTTTGAGGTGACTGTTATTTCTTTGTGAAAGCCTGTACCACGAGACATAAAAGTGCTACTAAAGGGACACAAAACAACATAAAGACAAAACTACAACAAAAAAAGACACAAAATGACTACAAAAGGGACACAACGACAAAAAAGGCAGAAAATAACAACAAAAGGAGACACAAAACAGAGATACACAAAAATGACTTCAAACAGTCACAAAACAACGATAAAGAAACCCAATAAGACCACAAGGAGACACAAAACTACTACAAGGAGACATTAAATGTTTACAAAGAAACACAAAACAACTATAAGGACACAAAATACAACCACAAGGAGGAGCGAAACAACTACAAAGGGACCTGGCTTTTTTACTCTGGTTGTGCTCCTGTGAAAGCAAAGTCCGAGAGGCTTTTAAATGTCTGTACCAAGAGGCCTGTTCCCTCATTATCAGACCATGGAGGGGGCTCTTATTGATATTCCAGATAGTTTAAATAGTGGAAAAAATACCTAGCAAAAAGACTATTTTTTTTCTCCTTAAGTTAAGAAAAACTTCTGTTGCACGCTAGAACATCTCTTTATTTTCAGATTTACAGAATTTCTAAAACCCAGCACATATACACGCTTATTGACAGGTATGTTGAGTTAAATAACAGAAAACATATGGATGAGTAGACTGATCTAAACATACACGGCACAACACTTCTGTTCACTTCCCTCTGGCCTGAGTTGGGGAGTGTATCTCTGCTATGGACCCACTTCCACCTTCCTTCCTCTGGGTGTGACATGAATAACCGCGCTATGATTACCCTCAGCTCTGTGAGGCGGCACAGCCCTCCAACTCAAGGAACTTTGCGTAATTAAAATCAAGACAGCAAAAAGCTTGGGAAATAACTTGGGGTGTCAGGACGGAAGAAAGAAAATGAGAAAGATGGGAGAAGATGAAGTGAGGCAGCCTGTGAGGGGTCCTCTGTAATCTGGTTTGATTACTGTGACAGAAAGACGGAGAAAAACCAAGACGGACAGAGTGGGATGAGAATTTAAAGACGCACTGTGCCTTTTACCCCAAATAACATCTAAGTCGGTGCATGAATTCTCAAGAATCATGTAACAATAGTAACTAAACTGCACAAATCTGGCTCATGTTTTCTGACTGTAGATGGAGAAATTTCTTATGTCTTTCAAAAGCCCCATTGCTATTAAGATATTGTTTCTTTGTAACTGTTCGTTCCTCCCAGGACCACCTGGCTCGAAGGGATTTAAATGTATGGACATTCAAATCTTTTATAAGTTTTGCTTTTAACATCTAAGTTACCAAAATGCTGCCTTTAACTCACAATTGGATTCACCTGCTGTGCTCAGTACATTTCCTGCCTGTGGCCAAAAGTATGACTGAGTTACAGCAAATAGTCAAAGGACTCAATTAGTGAGAGTGACAAGTCTTTCTTTGTTGCAGTTTTGTGATTAAGGTGCGTAAAATGCTTTTATTCTTATAAAAAATATTTTATATACTGTGAATGGGACATAAAAGGGGCAACAGAACAGAAGCAATTTAAGAATTCATAACGTGTTTGAAATACCAACGGCTCAATAAAACCATTGTTATCGAGTTTGAACAAAAGAAGACAAATCTAGATTAAATCAACAGAAGTAATTTGTTTTTGTCAGCTTGAAAAAAAAAACTATTCAAAAGGGATTTTCATAGTTTCATAAAGGACAATTAGTTGTAAATAAAATAGTATTTTCACAAAGAGAATAAAAACTTTGTCTTTGTCAGAGAGAGAAAAAAACAGAGCACCTGCTGCAGATGTACTTTCATGAGCATCATCTGCTTGTGTTGGTTCAGACCAGCCAATAGAAACAAACATGCTGGATTAGCTCATTAATGGAAACAGGTGTGGCGCCATGAGTTTGTTTTATAAAGAAAGGGGTTTAGAAATAAAATAAGACTTCTGTTATAATAAAAAAAGTAATCTTACAACTTCATTTTCTAAAACATATCTGTAACAATGAACAGCCTGACAAATCTGTGTTGAGGTGTAAAATCTTCATCGGTGCATTTTTTTTACCAACAATGAGTTCTGTCACGACCTGCAACTGGCAATCAGCAGAAAAACAGACACACCTGTGAGGAAAAGAAGAGTGGAACGCTCCACCAAACCAACAACCTTGAAAAAACACTTCTAAATCAGTTACGATCAAATGAAATAAAATCATATTTAAAAATTATACATTACATTTTTATTTGTAACAGAGTATCAACACTGTTGTCTCATTATTTTTACTTTGGAAAACATTTTAGCTGTTTGCCAATAACGACTGATGATCAGGTGAATGTTTTCTATGGTTTTGTTACTACAGTGACCCCTTACACTTTTCACAGTAATCTGACTCAATATTATTATAAAAATATGAAGAATGCAGCTTTAAATAGTTTACAGAATGCCATGGTAAGTTCTCAACATCAGTGGTGAAACTGCTCATCAAGGGGAGGACAGTTCGTTAAGTTAGCATGTTAACACAAGCTGTCTATATAATGTCACACACACATTCTGAATTGTGTGTTCACCGACAACCAGCAGCTCTAACCAGCCTTCAACATGTTTTCCCTGACGACAAACAGCGGCACATTGTACAATAAACAGACACACTCAAACACACAGACTCTCTATCGGATAACCATGACCTTAGATGTTATGTGCAGACAGATGCTCTTCTCCACACTCGCTCTCCCCATAGAATTTGCTGCTCCTTCAGAGAGACTGGAAATATGAAAGCAGCCGAGTCGGAATGTGAGGTTATCAGATAAACAGGAAAACATGCACTGTGCTGTTTATTGGTAAATATTTAAGGTATTTGTGCTCGCTTGTAAGACTGTTGACATAAAATGGAAAATCATAGAACTTTTCTCCTAAAAAACGGATTGGGGAAACACTGAAACATTTTAGCCATTATGTTCAAAATGCTGATCCTAATCTTGGTGGAAGCAACACTGGTAATTAGTGATCAGTGCAGTCCACCCTCCAGACAACCCGCCACCCTCTTACACACAAACACACTCATTTTTGATTCAGTGATCAGACTTATTCAAGTCTAAAAAAAAAAAAAAACCCTTGGCTGCACAGCTAATTATCTTCAGGAATGAGTTTTTTTCTTTTCCGTGCTCAGCTCACCGAAACATTAATGCAAGTTGAAGCCCGCCCTTTGATGGCCTAACAGATCTGCCTCTGTTCAAGGAGGCAAACATGCTTCAACAGTCAGCAAGACAAGAGAACAAAAATTAGAACATGCCTTTTGAAAACTGCAACAGCAGAGATACCAAGCGCCGGTCGTGTTGCTTCAGTCGTCGAACGCTGGGTCGTGACACCGCTCAGTTATCTGTGGGAGTTCTGCTTGATGCCTTCCCCTCCCTCATCTTAAACATCTGCCAGTCAGTCACTCACATATACTCTCACACACATGCACACAAACACACACATTCTCACACACACCATCCCCCCGTTTACTCCTCAGACGTGTGCCAAATAAACATCATTAAAGGCAGGCGGCGGCTGCCCCCATGCGACGCCCACCATGCGTGTCGGGTAAACACCACAACAGCTTATTAGCATCCAAAGTCATCAAATTACTGTGTGTAAGTGAAAGTGTATGACTTGTGTGTGTGTGTGTGTGTAGGCATGTGCACCTGTACTGTAAGGATTATAGATGTAGAGTAAGAAGAAATATATTTTCACGTGTTCATGTGTGTACACTGGAGTGTTTATGCTCACCTCACTTCATGCATGGGCACCCATAGTATGTGGCTTTAAGCTATTTTGGGGGGTGGGTACAGTTCACCGTGCATTAAGCAAACTTCTGTTTAAATATTCATGAGCGGTCTCCTCAGTGGGGTGCAGCAGGTTGAGTGAGGTCGAGCTCATTCGAACAGCAGAGTGAGCTGAAACGGGAGCAGAAGCTCTGGAGAGGGACGCTCAGATGAGGTCAGTGGATTTCAAACCTTTGCAGCGGTGACGAAAATGTTAAAAAAAAAACAACAACAACAACATTTGAAGGTTTACTTGACGATTAAGAAAAGTTTTAAAAGAGTTTAGAAAGCCTTGGATATGTTTAGTAGAGTGTATTTTTGTTGGCAGCAAAGAGATTTCAAAATAAGGAAATTCGATTGTTTTCCTGTCGGTAACATCTCTCATTAAAACACCAAACCCAGCAACATGTTCGTCCTTCTTTTGACACTCAAACTTCACTTACACTGTCTTTAGCACTTAGAAAGCAGCACATTCACTACAACTGAAGACACGGATCTTTAAAAGCAAATAAACAAAAAAGTATTCTTTTCATTTCATTTAAAAAAGTACTAAACAGCTTGTTACTGTAGTTTTAAGCAAACGCTACTCACACAGGATCAAGTAGTAGATTTATTAAAGACTGTTTTTCAGAGGCTTTTAAACACACATTTAGTGTGCTAGTTATGGAAGCAGGTCAGGGTCATGTTGTCTGCAGACAGCAATGAAGGTCTGGCACAGAGGAAGAAGCTTTAACAAGCCTTTGGTGCACAGGCAGTACACTGTTGAATAATTTGCTTCAGCGAAATCCTCATTAAGTGACTTGGCTCAGATTTAACGGAACAGCATGGGTGGAGAGGATACTGGGAAATACAGGTCGTGTGCTACAGACACCATGTACATATAGGACCCCAAAAACATCAAAAAATGACACATTTTAGTATCACAATATGACTCATCAGGTCTCATAAAGTTGAAAGGCTTGAAGGGCTTTATCAGTAAAATCACTTTCATGCCTTTCACATGTGCAGGGATCAAGCAGGAAGTTAGCTAACTCAGCCAGAAAAAACATCCTTGATCCAAACATGCAGAAGTCTGAAAAAGGTTAGAATTTCATTTGAGCAAACTAGGCACAAGTTTTGGACGTTTACTGTTTACTTTGTGTTTTACTGAAGCCACTAAAATATGGATCAGTGACATTGTTAAAACATCTAACAGCAGCATGCAGAGAAAATTCATCAGTCAGTAAACTGACTCAATAACGTCTGATCAAAGCTGTATCCAAGGTTCAATAAAGTCTGCAAACATAAGCTAACATTAGCAACCATGAGCCACTGGTCATATCAAACCAAGTAAGACCATGGGGCTCAGAGTGTGCTTAACTGAGAGTTTTATTGCTTATGAATGAAACATTTAATTTGCAAAATGGAATGAACAATAAAATGTAGCCTGCAATACAATGCAATAACAATAATAATAATATGGCTGAAGGCCCATTTGCAGATAACAATTGAAAAATCCAACACATTAAAAAATATGGGGAGGGCTGCCGTGTGGTTATTACAGAGTGTTTCAGCAGCCAGATGAGTGTGAAACAAGATTTTCCAGACAAAAAAGCCAAACACCGTTTAACACAGAGCCGAGCAGAGCAAACAAAGAGGGCCTCATTAAAGCGAATCCAGAGCCGAGTTGCAGCAAGAATTCAAAAGTGCAAACAAACAATTGCATAACTTTTTAAAAAAAAATATATATATATATATTATGGGCTGATTGTGGGAGACTGAGCTTCAATTATTTGATCTCAGACTATTTTAAAGTGTTTTTTGCTGCATAAACTCCAGCTGTTAGATCAAATTCTTAAAGCCACAGTGAGGCTCCAGGTTGCAACAGCAGAGGTAGCAGCTCAGCACACACACACGCTCCCTCCTCCACTTTCACAGTCTTCATTATACAGCAAACAGCTGGAGGCCTCGGGGAAGGTCGTGAGTGTTTATGTGTGAGAGAGTGTGTGTGTGAGTCCTGAGGGAAGGTTTTGGACCTAATTGGCATCGGCATGTCAAATGTTGCCGTGAACCAAGCTGGCACCCCTGTACGTCAAAACTTCCCCAACTAAACGGAGCGGCGCGTGAATGCGAATAAGTCTGCCGACCCCTGAGTGACTTTTAGCATCCCAGTGCTGCAGGCAATGAGGATGGAGACAGGAGGACTGCAGGGATAAAAAATCAGTTTATTAAAATGGACGTGCAAACAATACTCCGACTGGTACAAAACCCAAAGTGACTGCTGGGAGGTTGTGGAAATCTAAATCCCAATAAAATTATGTTTTTCTAGTGGAGAGGAAGCACTTTTATCTGTCTCATTTTTACACACTGTGTGACATATATAAAGCTATTTTTCTAACCCTTATTGACGTGTCTGTTTATACAAATTCTACTGGAATAAGACTATATGATAAAGCTTTATCCTCACACTCCGTGTTCTGCAGAGTTGATGATCTGATTAGGCTCTGAAACACCTCGCTGGATAAATTTAGATATTAATGAGGAGAAAAATGATTTTCTTGAAGCTACTGCAGCTCCTTAAGAAGTTAAGATGCAGAGCTCCCATTAATACTGGCCATTATGTGGAGACAAGTATGCTGACATGGAATTATTTGCTAATGAATGTGAATTAGCTTAATTAATGACCTAATTAACATAACTGCTTATGTTCAATACATCACAGAGATATGGGTTATGGACATTAAGCAGCTCAAGTGCAGCTCATTTATTATGGTTCCACCTAATCTATATTGCATATTTGAATAATTAATGATATGTTCAGCTGTCTGATGTGTGATATTTATTTTACTTTTTTAAGATGTTTTATCATACATATTCTCCACTTATGCTTAATCTTTGCAGGCTAATGTTAGTGTTGCTATTATTAGGGACTGTATAAAAATTATTGGAGGGGTCAGAATAGGGACATTTTCATGAATTTTTATTCTTTAGTTGAAGGGAGAGAAGTTTTTTTTTTTTCTTAAGGAGGAGGAGATTCTTATCTCAACAAAATTTATATATTTTTTTTAAATTTTTCCCCTTGCAGATTACTTGCTAATAACACGATCAATGCAAAAATGATAAAAATGGTTACCCCCCGTACATATCCAAGTTTAATACAAGTCTTTTGGTACCACCTTGTGGCCATGGATGCATACTGTTGCATGTGAGAACACACAAACCTAATGATCAGCGCTGTGTGGTCACAGCCAGATCTTCTCAAATACACCTGTGTATTCATAAATCATGATAAAAAGACCTAGAATCAAGTACATCAGGACCCAACTGGAGCATGACTAGCCACAATAAAATACTGATCCGAACCCAGACAGGTCCTACGAACTGGGTGGAACCTTGAAGACCTCTAGTTAAAAAGCACATTTGAACTTTTCCAATATGATATCAAAGACTTTGGGCTCTTACATGTTTAAAACAAAGACACCTTATTTACACAATATACATAACTGGCAGAATCATGCTTTTCATATTTAAAAGTGAGTGTCCAGTAAGACTTTGTACATGAAGTGGATGTCATGTAGACATCTGGTTACATCTACGTCACAAAAGGGTCAATAAAACGTTGCAAAAATATAAGTAGATTTATTTGTTTTTTCATAATGCAATTAAATGAATTAATATTTCCTGGTTTGTAAAAGACAGTTTTCCAGACATCCACCTCATAATTAGTGGGGTAAGCTTTTATCCATGTCATGTCACAACTGAAAGCCTGACAGGTGTATCAGTAGTGACTGAAAGGGTGTTGGGGACTTTAGTATGCCTAAATTTCTGGTTGCAGCCCTGCATCTGACAAACAGAGGCTGACTAATTTCTAATTACCTATAGTTATGGGCAATGCTTCCATCAGTCATTATCGCCAGCCAGAAGCTTTTATAGTTTTTCTATGGCTGGTTTGTTTGTCTCTCGTGCTCTCCTGAAAGCCCTTCCCAGTTCAAAAAGCCTCATTTGGCTGCTGTAAAAACAGTGTGTGGTGTGTTTTGTGAATTAGCAGACAATGTGGCCCTGCAGACAGAAATAGCTGCTTCCTGTCAGCGTGGGCGTACCTCTCGATGCAGCTTTGTTGTCTTCATCACGGAACAAGCAAAAGGTTCACAGGGAGGGTAGATCCGACACCTTATCTGCATAAAAAGACATATCATCCGTAAAGACAAAGGCACTTTGCTGTTGCTCCTTGGAGCTGTTTTGGGTGAGAATCCAATTATTGGAGTGTTATTGAGCCGTGTGCTCGCTAAACGTTGATTGGAGTTCTGATCCAGATCAAATTTAAACAGCTAATATCTAGTTGTGTGTGACAGAGAACGATGAAAATTACATTAGAAAGAGCGGGCCAGACAGCTTATATTGCTGCATATTTATGTTGTGCATCCTGTTGACCAAAAGAAAATCACTTTATGTTGTTTTTCTTTCATTGTTGCCTGTATTCATATAGATATTCATTGCACACATGCACTCTATGAACTTGCCTTTATTTGTGCGCATTTTATAATAATTGTCCTAACATCCCTGATGAGTGCGTTGGTTAGACAAGCAGATGTATCATGCAAAAAAGAGAGAGTGTGTCAGGGTGTGTGTGCGTGTGCATGAGTCATTATGCCTGGTGCTGACAGCTGCTAGAGGGAAGAGCTATGGCCAGAATGGTCTGCTATCCTTCAGGGGAAGCATCATTTCAACATTTAACTAATGACTGATGGCCAGGCAGCCAAATGCCGGTCCTTTCCACCCCCCCCCACACACACACATACTCTACCACTCACAGAGACAGAGAGGTCACCTCAACCTACCACAGCTAGTAACTGCCCACTTCACACAGACACACTATAACACCACACAGACCTGAGTGCGTGTACATTAGGACACAGTTTAAAATCTGAAAACACTTCTTGCTTTATGTATCCAAAGTATTAAAAAGGCAAATTGCTACTTTTGATTGCAAGTTCTAAATATTATTTTTTTCAGTTCATGAGATGAAGAAACTTTTGTATTTCCAAAGTTGTCCTAGACAAGTCTCACCACTCGGCTGCCATCTAAGCAAAACACCTCAAGGACGTTATTTCAGGCAAACAAGACCAGGGTGCTGTCTAATCGACTGGGAAGAGCTAGAACTTTTACTAGTCATCAAAACACAAACTGCATGTATTGAATCACAAGTGAAACTGTTTGACAAAAATAAGCAAAAAATTCTTACAAGATTGGTAACTTTGCCCTTAAATAAGGTTTAAAACATCTTTTACACAAGTTGAACTTCTACTACGCACATGCAAAGTTTCACTGCACAACTATCGGGTGTTTGCGGAGAAGGGTGAAACATAGGTCATAAAACCATCATCTCTGGTGTTTCAGACTTTTTAATCAAAATTCCCCAAGTGTTTTAAGTCCTCTCTTTTAATATCTCTGGTATATTTTGAACGTCTCAGTGTTTCAGGGCCAAAGGCACTTACCAGCCCACAGCTGCAGTCAATTACACAGGTTGGCCGATCAGACCTCTGCTCAGGTTCAGGGTAAAAGCTGGAAGCTTAAATTGTTGTCAGGTTTAGGGACAATAAAATCACGTCACCAAACTCCACATTTTCAACTTTTAAGAAAAAAAAAATTAAAGTTATTTCAGGTTGTCTTGTTTTAAAAATGTGAGTTACAAATCTAAAAGTAGAGTACATCCTGCGCACTCGCTCACAAGTCTGAGAGGAGGTCTTCTTAGGACAAAGAAGTGGAGACACCTGTGCAGGTGAACCGTGGGTGTTTCAAAATAAAATGACAGGTGGGTATTGAGGGTTCTGATTGTATGTAGGGGTTAAAGTAAAGGCTTTTTCATGTAGTGTTATTATTTTTTTTAGGTTACTTTGGGTAACGTCCTCAGATGTGCACTGATGTTACCTAAACATGGAAAATGAGACAGAGCTTGTGTCACACCGTGTCACCATTTTGTCACAGTGTACAAATGGTACCTGCTGCCCATATTCTTTGATGCCTCCTTTGGGTTGACTAAAAATACACTCAATCAATCAAGCAAAGCAGTGGGGGTGGACAGAATGAATGAGGGTGTCATTTACAGAGTATCTCTTCAAACTGCCTTTAACTGTATAAAAGTTTGTGGTGCTCCCTCTGTTGAAACAGAGCTTTACGAACCAAGAGAAAAAGTGAGAACCTCTGTGTGCTAGAGAAAGAATATATTCACATTCAGAAGTCAACAGAGTTCAGTGAATGGAAATAGAAAAATAATCATTTTAGGTTTAGGAGCAGTCTGAGTTTTGAGCTGTGATAGATACTCTAAAGAAAATCTGCTAAAAGAGAGAAAAACAGCTTTATTTGCCTCGCCACCAGCAAGGCCTTGGCAGAAGGCATTGTGTTTTCAGGTTGTCCTCCCCGGAGAGAACTTTATTAAATCTGGATCAAACTTGGATCAAACTCAAGGATAAACCTAATGGAATTTTGGATGTGAGAGGTGAAAGGTCACTGTAACCTCACAAAACACATATTTGGCCATATTCTTTTCTTTTGGACACTTTTTGCCGGTTAAGACAAAATTTCACACAAATGTCTGATTGGATAAAATAATAAAGTGATGACACAATCACAATGTTCTTCCAAAAAAAAAAAAAAACCTTACCTGGCCATTATCAAACACCATAACTCAGAACAGGAGCGGCGACTGTGGCCATGTCTCACATTTGGTCGGATGCTGAGCTGGTGACACTGTTCTCAGGTATCCATCTTGTAACTGTGTTGATTATTTAGGTCTTTCTGCTACTGGGGTGAAGATTATAAATTCTGTAGCTTCTTTGCAGCAGGATCCATATTTGAAGAATTGTAGTTCACCATAAACTCATTTGTTTAGCTTATGTTAAGTTTCAGATAATTGTCACACCTTGTTTAGTATGAAATTGTTTTATTATAAGACTCTGATTTAAAATATAATTACAACACCAATATAATAATAACACACAATTGACTGTTAACTATGTAAACATTTAGACACACATAATCTTAATAAGATCACTCAACAAGCATTGTGTCTAACATTACATTATATTGTTGAGTGCAAGAGAAAAGCTGAATTATTTGTTTTATTTGGCATAATTTATCATAATGATCAATTATCAATTCATTATTGTAAAAATTTGGATGTTTTATTTATTTTTATGTTGAAAGGAGCAATTTATGTAAAAAAAAATCAGGAATATTGCTTTAGTTTTACCAAAGGTAAGAATTACAGTAAACTTTAAACACACCAAATCTGTCAAACAGATTCAAATCCAATCTGTTGAAAAACATACATACAACTTGCTTCTTTGTCTCCTAAAATGGCAGGCTAAGGAGTGGAGGGGGGCCCACATTACTTCCTGTGCTGCCCCCTGCTAGATTACAAGCCGGGGACAGCAGAGGAAGGATATGTCTCTGGGATATTCATGAATTTAAGAAAAACATGAGGTACAAAGGGCCTGATTCAGGCCCTATATGAACAATATAGGGTCTACCCTCCACTCCTCAGCCCGCCATCTTCTCCCTCCTGAAAAAATGTTACAAATATGATCGATACAAACATAGTAAACAAAGAAACCCCTTCAGGCCTATGGCCCACATTAACTTTTTGTTAATTAACTTTTCCACCCTTCAGCATAGGAAGGATATATCTCTGGGGTATTCAGGAATTTTAGAAAAACACGAGGGAAAAAGAGCCTGATTCAGGCCCTACATGATCTATATGATCATATGTAGTCGTCCTGTCATTAGCACGCAATATAGCTCTAATCCTGGCTGGCATGTTCTCCACAAGCCTTTCACACTGTTGAGAGGTAATCTTGTCTCATTCTTCTGAAATTACAGCTTTTAATTCTTCTAAATTCTTTGGTTTACGCTTTGAAACAGACCTTTTGATAATCCACACAGATTTTTAATGAGGCTCATGTCCAGGCATTGAGCTGGCCACTCTAAGACCTGGATACTGTGCTCCTGCAGCCAAGTTCTACTGGCCCTGGATGTGTGGCAAGGAGCGTTATCTTGTTGAAACATCCAGTTTTGACCTCGATGGAACAGTGCAGAAGGGAACATGTGGGTTTCGAGAATGGCACAATACTTGGCAGAGTTCAATGTGCCAGTGAGACGACCATCACCAGCAGCACTCATGCATCTCCAAACCATGATACTGCCTCCACCATGCTTGACAGTAGGTACTGTACATGCTGGAGATAATGCTTCGCCTGGCTTCTGCATACCTTCACATCAGCAGGAGGAAGATAAAACTGGAAACTGGATTCATCTGACCACAGAATCTTCTTCCACTTCCTGGCTGTCTAGTTTTTGTGTGCTTGCGCCCAACAATGCCGGGCTAACCTCTGTCTCTCATTAATCAGAGGCTTCTTGACAGCCTTGTAGGATCTTAAGGCCTGATATAAAACTCTGCACTGGACACCAGTTTGGTTTGACCACTGCTGTTGAAGCTCCTGTGATGTCATTCGGCGGTTTTCCCTGCACATGCGCATCAGGATGTGGTCATTTTTTGCTGAAGAAACCCTTTGACACCCAGATCTTGGTTTGTCCTCCAAGCTGTTGGTTCGTTTGTATTTCTGCAGAGTGTATCCAACTGCTAAAGGACTGCATCTGCACTTCCTGGCTATCTGGCGGCAGCTGTACCGTTCCTGGCTGAGAATTTGTATCGTCAGGCATGTTTCCTGCGTTAGATTCCTTGTTTTAGCCATTTTTATCTCAGCAAATTTTGAAGAACTTTCAAATGTGCTTTATATAGACACTAAGCCCAGCAACAAAAATTGTGTCTCTTAATAGAAAGCACGTTCATTAGTGAATCAATGGTACCAAAATGAACAAATACTCAAAATTTCTTATGTATTTTTATGTAACCAATCAATTTTAAGTTTTTAATGGCTCTTTTAGGATTTCTTTAGTATTTGGGCTGTGACTGTACTAAGCGAAATTGCACCTGAAGACCTAAGAGTGATTCCTAATGCAATATTTCATAAATGCATGGGGCGTCCGCAAACTTTTTTCCACCACTGTATAAACTGA
>JAUZTA010000018.1:5164397-5175618 GCA_034780835.1 Ctenochaetus striatus | reverse complement strand
AACTTGTATAATCTTTCATGCAAAAAGTATCATCATTAAATTAGCTAAATCTATTTTCTTCTAATCAAACTGATCCAGAGCTAAATGTTAAAATAACCATAAGCATGAGAAGATGGATGGACAAGCACTGTAAGCCTGCTGCTTGGACCATAGTTTCTCTCTCATTTATATTGCTTCACTAAGTGCGACATGCTGGCATTTCATAGCTTGGAGAGATGATAGGGTGGCACAGAAAGGGGGAGGACACTGAAGAGACATAGCCATGTTGGGCTCTTTGCCCATTTCAGGGCTTAATGTGCTTTGGGCAGAAAGGGAGAAGGAGAAAAGATTAATAAAAAGAGAGAGAGAAAGAAAGAGAAAGAGTGAAAAAAAGAAGGAAGAAAGAAATACAGAAAGAAAGTTGAGCAACCAGTTGTCAATAGGTGACAGGGTAGTTATTCTGTCAGGGTGTGAGATTTATCCTGCCTGTCCAACTGCCTGATTAATGTCACAGCGCTTTTTTCCAACACTTATATATGTGTGTGTGTGTGTGTGCGCCTGTAGCCGTTACCGTGTCAGTTTAGTCCTGAATGTCCAAGTGTTTGCATTTGTCTAATCTTTAACTTCAAAGAACAAAGTCTGCTTATGTAGTGGAAAAAAAAAGCAACTTAACACAAATTCTTTCTGCATGACCTTGTAATATAACCGCACAAGCCTTGAGATGCAAACCTGTGTTACAGAAAGCTCAGTTTAACCTCAAAAACAAAACTCTGCATCTAAAACTTCCCTTTCATTCAAAAAGTTAAAAAGGTAATTCAAAGCCTACGAGCTTTTAAAAAAATTGTGAAAAGCAAAGAAGGCTTCTCTGGTGAAACTCTAGGAGACATCTTGCCACAAGATGTTCATAAAGCTCACTGCAGTCAATCACACTTGGCCTCTGCAGTGCAGTTTATACATGCTCTGAGGGAGGGAAATCATTTGTCTATATATGTCTGCAATATAAGTATGTGTGAGTTCCTATTTGTGACATAAACCCACATATCTGCAACATCAAAGCGGTTTGGTTATGAGGGTGCCCTTTTATAAATGCCTTTTTCTTACCTCAACCAACCACTTGCACACAATACATTTATCACCCAAATGGCACAAAAGCAGCACAACCGGATCCTGCAAAGAGCCTGCAGCAAACACTTACTGAATATACAGTCAACATTAAAGCCCCAACCTGTCCTCTGTGTTTTTTCAACAGAAAACTTTATATTGATTCAGCTTTCTAACTATATATCACGTGTGGTGTATCAAATATCAGTCATTAACACATTTTGTCTAATGTTTGCATGTGATGCATATAGCTGACAAGAAAAGTAAGAACTTCCTCATGAATACAGTCTGAAAATAATATGAAAGTAAGATTTTTGACTTTTTTTTTTTACCTGACACAGAGATCCTCATGGGTGCTTCCAGGGGCCTGTCATTGTCCAGATCCCTGCTCAACCTCAGATCCCCAGTGTCCTCGTTCAACAGCAGCAGACTGAGCTCATTTCCAGATATGAACTTGTACTTAAGTTTATCCGACACATCCGGATCATGAGCTGGTACCTTTCCTATTATTCCTGATGGAAAACTGTTGGACTTGTTGGTGACGTAGTTGTTGAAAATGATCTCGAAATTGTGCAGCACTGGCTTATTGTCATTCATGTCTACAAGGCGGATGTGCACAGTGGCTCGACTCACGAGTGGTGCTGAGGTGGCCTGGACCACGATGACATATTCTGTTTTAGCCTCATAATCCAGATCTGTGAGTGCAGTGAGATCACCGTTAAAGATGTCCAGCTGGAAAACCTCTGGAATATTCCCTTCCACAATCTGATACATGATCTGAGCATTGGTGCCCTCATCAGGGTCTGTGGCAGAGATCCGGGCCACAACGGACCCCACGGGACTGTTCTCCTCTACGTCAATAAACAGCTCGTCCTTCTCAAACACAGGGGCATTGTCATTTATGTCTTGGACAACCACATGAATAGGAACAGCTGCTTTCAGAGGAGGAACCCCCTTATCCACAGCAAAGGCCTTCAGATTATAAACAGGAACATTTTCCCTGTCCAGTTTGCGAGCGGTTCTAATGATGCCAGAGTAAGGCTCAATGATAAAATCCCCCTCTCCGTCATCGCCGTCACGAAATGTATAGGTTACTCTGCCATTTGAGCCAGAATCTCTATCTGAAGCAGATATCTGAAGAACACTGGTATAGACAGGTGCGTCTTCAAATACAGTCCCTTGGTACATATCTCTAAGAAACTGAGGGGTATTATCATTGGCATCCAGGATGATAATCTCCACATAGGTGGTATCAGATTTCTGAGGGATGCCGTTGTCTCTAGCAATGATGGCTAATGTGTAGGAGGCCTGGTCTTCATAATCAATCTCCATTTGTGTTGTGATGGCGCCTGTATCTGGGTCAATTTTAAACTGAGGAACGTTGTCCTCCATCACATATGTGATGCGAGCATTTTCCCCTGTGTCCTCATCTGTCGCACTGATCACCACCACAGTGGAGCCCACAGGTTTTTCTTCACTCAGCATCACCTGGTAGTTGGCACTTTGGAAGACAGGCCGATGTGTGTTTGCGTCCGTCACATTGATGAACACCTGAGCGGTGTCATAGCGAGTACCATCACTTGCGGTAACTGTCAGAACATACTGGCGTTCCTGTTTGTAATCCAAAGGGAGGGCTAAGGTGATGAGACCACCGCCGCTCTGGCTAGTGATGGCAAAGCGGTTCCTGGTGTTGCCGCTGGAGATCTGATAGGTCACCACACTGTTGACATCCCTATCTATTGCCGTCACTGTTAGCACACTGGTCCCCACGACAGCATCTTCATTGATCTTCAGCGAGTAGATCTTCTCTGTAAATGTGGGCACATTGTCATTTACATCAAGCACCGTAATGCTGACACTGGCCGAGGAGGACATCACAGGTATCCCATGGTCTCTTGCCTCCACACCAAAGGTGTAGAAGTCAGTGGTCTCTCTGTCAAGCTCACTGCTCACTGTAATCCAGCCTGTGCTGTTGTTGATGGTGAAAGGAAAACCAGGCAAGGTGTCCGTTAACCGATATTCCAAACGTGCGTTTTCTCCTGAATCACCATCAATTGCCTGAATGTGGATCACAGAGTAACCAATAGCCACATTTTCCAACACAGTAGCCTGGAAAGGCGTGCTGACAAACATGGGGGTATTGTCGTTCACATCTACCACCTGCACCACCACCATTCCTGTGCCATTTATCAGCGGAGGCCTGCCACCATCCTGCGCTTTAATCCGCAAGTTATATTCCCGAATCATCTCATAGTCCAGAGGATTGATCACATCAATCACACCGGTGGGGGAGTGAATGTAGAACTGTCCCTTAACATTGCCGCTGATGATGCTGTAGTGAACTTTGGCATTGTTCCCCTCATCTTTGTCCGTGGCCTCCACCTGGATGACTTTTGTGTTGACTCGTACGTTCTCTGGGACCTGGACGACATACCTCTTTTCACTGAACTGTGGGTAGTTGTCATTCTCATCCTCCACAGAGATGTTGACTGTTGCAGTTGCACTGCGGGGACCCGGGTCTTTGCCCTGGTCATTGGCCTCAACAATTAACTGATACTGGGCCCGGGTCTCCCTGTCAGGCCGCTCTCTGATCCTTACAAGACCATTTCGAGGGTCAATTTCAAACACAGAGTTGACTCCATCACCATTCACAATTTTATAAATCATGTTGGCGTTGGAGGGTGCATCCCCGTCAGTGGCCCGGATCGTCATCACTTCAAACCCCACTTCTACGTTCTCCCGGATGCTGACACGGTATTCGGTCTGCTCAAACACTGGGCTGTGGTCATTAGTGTCACTCACAGTGACAGTGAGGTAAGAAGTGGCAGATCTTTTCGGGGAGCCATTGTCAGTCACAGTGACCTTGAAAACATGAGTATCTTTGACTTCTCTGTCTAGAGGCTGGACGGTCCTGATGCTCCCTGTCTGAGAGTCAATGGTGAAAAAGTCATTCGACCTGCTGTCAAACAAAGCCTCCATGCTGTACTCCAGCCTCCCTGCCTCCCCATCATCCGGGTCAATGGCTTTCAGAGTGATAACTCGCGTGCCCGCGGGCTCATTCTCGGGGACGGGCACCTGATAGTTAGGGAGCTGAAATTGGGGGGCAGTGTTTACCTGTCGCTTACCTCTGCGGATCGACTTTCCAGACTTTTTCTGGGTTGTTTCTGACAAGGATCCGTGTTCTTTTGGCACTTTTACAAGCGTTAGGCTCAGCTTCACTGTGAGCCTGCTGCCTGGAGAGCTGTGCAACGCGCAGTGCAAATCCACCTCGGGTTGTCCTCTGGGCTCAAGACACAAGTCACTGGCCAAAAACAAATCCCCATTCCTGAACACTGCGCTCAACTCTTTTCCAACACACTTGCTGTCTAAAAGGGTGGCGTACCGCGTAAAGGTGGGCAAAAGTTTTGTAACATTCAAAAGCAAATTCCCAGCGGGTAAGCAGGAAGTCGTCTTCAGTTTTGAAAGGTGTTTAATGTGGATGTCTGGCTTACCTGACGCTTTCTTTCTTTTGTATTTAATAAAACAGTCCTGGCCGTGGACAAACACGTTAAAATGTGTCAGAATAACGTCTCCAGATGTTGAGGAACCTGTTCTGAAATACACAGACGCCGGGTTCTTCAGCGTGTGCGCACACTGAACTTTGCGGGACAGACGGATAACTCCACCGTGCCGCTCAACTTGGAGAATTCTTTGGATGAATTTAGTGGATAAAGTCCTGTCAATTTTATATGTCCATCCATGTCCGAGCGACAGGTTTGCCAAAAGTGTCCCGGGCTGTAAAGTCTCGGAAAGGTGCATTTCCATACATCCTGCAAAGGGCACGCTGAACAGGACACAAACCCAAATCCAACACATCGATAGCTCCATGCTTTTAAACCTGCCAAAATCCCATTCAGCTTCACCGAAACTCCTCCGCAAAAACATTAACTCTCCCTCTCCCAACAGCGCGTTTTACTTTTTTCCTTCATTGTGAAGTTTTAAAGTGGCACAAGACGCTCGGTATCCATAGTATCAGTGTATCCACGGCGCGCGGCGGCTGCGTTAACCCACACTGAGTTTAAAATGAGTACAAAATGGCTCCGTGGCTCTCCTCCGCCTCCTCCTCCTCCTCTCCTCCTCAGAGGCTTATTACCATAAACCTGCTGTGTTCCCTCACTGGGACGCTTTCACAGGGGGGAGCTTTTTTTCTCATGGAGACTAAGGAAGTGGCCCTAACCGGGTGACCAATGCGCGCAAACGCATTGTTATTATAAAAAGGACGAGAGTTGTGTAAAAATTCCTAATGCGTGCCAGAGTTTCGCTCCCCTCTTACACTTTTGTTTACTGAAGAAGTCATCAGTGGCGATGTTATACAAAAAGCGCACAAAAGTGAGTATAATTGAGACCTGAAGTTCAGATTTGTTTTCAGGATTTAGAGAACCGTGCTGAAATTTTTGGCTTCTAAGTAAAATATCTTAGATCAGCTGCTGCTCACATGTTAATGTTAAACTAAAAAAGTTTCAGCACATCACAAGGATGCTGTAACTTTATAAACCAAATCAACAAGAAAATATTATTTAAGTTGATTGATATTTTTTCTGTTATTGGTGAGGTAGCATTGTAAAAAATGTTGGTAAGCATGGTTTCCCTCAGAGAGAAAGTATGGTTTCTTCTGGATGAGCTTGATGTGAAAAATGAGACAACCCTTTACAAGAAGTTTAATGTTGTCTTCTTTTCGTTATTTTTTATTAATCTACTTTTGAATTAGAAATTTAATTTGAACTTTAAATGTTTCATAATAAGTAAAATAAGCAAAACTGTTCAAATTAATAAATTTTTAGTTTTATCAGAGCCTTTGGGTTCACTGACTGAATAGTTTGATGGTGTTTGTCCTTTCCCATGATGTGAACCAGTCTTTAGACAAACTTAAAAAAATTAAAATAAAAAAACAGAAAAGGAGATACCTTCTCTGAAAACTTAAATTTGATTGAGTCACGTGTGTTCAATTAGACTACCTCATTAGTGTCATGAGGATTTATTGGTATATGCAGTATTTTATTGGTGCATAACAATGCTTGCTTGAGGATGGAGGCTCATCTTGTATAATAGCGCCTCCTTGTGGATCAAAAACCATAGAACAACCTGTGCCTACTGGATCCTTAAACAGTTCAAAGAAAAACAAGGCAGCACATAACTTAAAAGGTTTATTCACTCATTTAAAAATGTTCACGTTCACGTTTGTAGTTAAGAACTAATGTTCCACGACCCATAACAAAAGGCACTTCATATTTCCTTTAGTTTTTTTAAACAAGTTGTTAAAATATGCATTTTTTTCAAAATATAGGATGAAAGTATAAAACAGTGTAATAACAGTTTCAACAATTTAATTGTCTTTTCAACTATTTAGAATAATTGATCCAATCAGCACATTTTTCAAAGAACTTTCTCAAAATTAGTAAAATAACAAAAGATACCATTTGCCTTTTCTTCATTAGTTCCTATCATTTGTTAACATTGTATGTTCTTAGCAAGTAATTTCTATGTTCAACATTAACTGTCTCTGAACTCAATTTTTACCTTAAAGGAGAAACAATAAATACAACACATTCCAGGGTTGAAAAGGACAGACCATCAACAGCTTGAACAGAGGCAGAGTGAACATGACTGACAGGAAAAGTTACAGAGAAAAAAGCAGGAGGAAAATTCACTATCACTCTTAAGAGAGCATCGGAAAAGTTACAGAAAATGACAAGTTTGAACCCCAATACACGGGACAAAAAAAGGCAATACTACTCCCATTCACACATAAGCCAAGAGGCCCAAATAACAGAGTAAATAACATATACTGTCCCTGGTGGAACTGAAAGCTTTAGAGTTAAATCCCACTAGAACCTTCTATGCTTCTTTTTCCTGGGTTGCTTGCAGGTTTCCTACTATAATATTTTTTAAAAAATCAGTAAAGGGCTCAGACGACCAATGTCCTTGAAATTAAAGCCTTACTAAAAGACCACAGAACAACACTGAGTACTGTGGGGACAAAAACTCTGCAAGTAAAAGTCTGAGTAGGTTGCTTTGTTTCTCCTCTGCTGAAAACACCAACACTAAATACTCTCAAAAGGTGACCTTAATATTGTTTTCTGATATACTGGCATTGATTCTCCAGCTTGTTTCAGATGAAGATCATGTGGAAAATACATCCAGCATTTCACAAATGCATAAACCACATCAACAAAATGATTATCCAACAGTCTCTTGTCTTAAAAGAACTTATGCCAAGGTGCAGATCTTTAGATGCACAGAAACATTAACAACAAAGACATCGTCAACATTCAGTGGCAACCCATGTATAATATGAGCAGACACAGACATACTGTACCTGACAGCTGTAGTGCTGGTGTAAATCTATTCAGTGAAGGTAGACATGAGAAAGTAAATTGTCAGAAATTTTTTTCAAAATGAGGTAATTGTTACTTATTGAAACATCCTACTACCATGTGGTCACCAAAACACGTTAGCTTGGATTCAGATGGTTTATGTGAGCAGCTAGCAGAATCTAAACAAAAGAACACCATCCAACCCTTTTGTCCTGTTAACACATTAGAGTTTAAAAACAAACCTTGAGAGTCCTAATCATGGCCTCCACAACAGGCAGTATGTCCCAAAGCCCCGTCCAAGAGGTATTTCATTCTCATGAACAGGGAGTTTTATTTAACGTACCGGCAGAGCTCATTTTCACTACGACCGGGCTGTGAGGTTATCTCAGCTCGCTGGTTCAGGGCTCTGCTGCTCCTTTTGCTGCATGGCTGCCAGCAACCGTTCTCTGCCTCGCTGGAGTGTGTATTCACTGGGCCCAAGCTGGATGATCTTCCCGCTACCTAGACACTCATCTCCTTTGTAGAGCACAGCAAACTGGCAGAAGAATGGACATAAGAACATACATGCAGTTACACTTCTACCATAAGAAATGGGAGAAAGGTTTTTTTGGTGTCATGACTGTTGTAACAGCACCGGTCCAAGCAGCTACACTGTGCACTGTAACTGTTAGCTGTTACCTGTCCAGGTGTCAGAGCTCTGACCGGCTGGGAGAGCGAGATCCATACAGAGCCGTTCATGGTCAGGGTCACAGTGCAGGGAACTGGAAAGCACAAAAAGGAGCACTTCTTTCTTATCCAGTAAAAAGTCTATTCACTGCATTTTACTTCTTCTCATTCATTACTGTGCAGGAACTGATGACACCAAACTCACCTAGCGGCATCTGGTGGATGAAGCGGAAATGGCACTCCATCATCTGGGTCTTGACTAGCTCAGGAGGTGGATCAACTGTTACCCAGTGGAAGCGGTCAGTGCGCAGAGTGTCACGGAAAAGAGACGGATGATTGGTAGTTGGAGCCTGATTTAGAATACCATTCAAAAAAATAGAATAAAAAAATTACAGTAAATGATTTGAGGCAGTCTCAGAAAAAGCAACAGCCATCTGTAACCCAGGACATAATGTGACTGAACAACATGATCTGAGGGAGGACAAGAGACCAGACAGACAACAAAGACAGACTTTCTCACCACAAACACATCTCCAGTAGTGATGTCTTTGTCCACCACAAACCAGGCATCTTTCTGCCCTCCTATCCTCGCTCTCTGGCCAAGTGTCAGAGTGAACCAACCTGAAGGGACAAAGACACACAGGAAAATTACTAAAGAAGAAGCAAAATGTTCACTACAAATCGTCCATTAATTTGGGACACAAATTTAGGGGATACTCATGAGGACAGAGGGACTGTAGAGTAGAAAACAGTGATTAATGTAATCACTAAAAACATTGAGAGCCATTGTATTCCGTATGTAAGATAATGGAACGGTGACACACCAGTTTCACATTTTGTAAGAGAACTAAGCACAAACATACCTTTGTGAGTTCCCATGACAGTCCCATCTTCAATGGAAACAAAGTTCCCTGGTTTAGGTTCCAGATACTGAAACAGAAAAAAAACAGTACAGGTTTACATATCTCTCATGATAAATGTCTTAAAAACTGACAAAGTAAAGAAAACAAATCAAACTAGCCAAATTATCTGTTACAAATATGTCCAGTTTTAATTCTTACCTCCAAAATAAAGTTTTCAAAGTTCCTTTCTCCAATGAAGCAGATGCCCATGCTCTGAAAGGACATCAACGCAGTATTTACTGATAGCATTCGATGTGAATAAAGACCATATTCCTCTTTATGCTCTCCTCATGTAATAAAAATATACATTAAATGTCTGTCATTATGTATATGGGTGTAGCTACCTCTTTTCTTTTCAGCACATGATGAAACCCTGCCTCAGCAGCAATCTTTTTGACAAAGTCTTTGGTTAGTCCTGCCAGTGGGAATATGGTTTGTCGCAAGGCATCCTGGGAGATCTGACTGAGGAAGAGGGTTTGATCTTTGAGGAGATCTGCTCCTTTGTACAACCTCACCGCTGGGCAAAAAGAAAAACAGAAAAAGAAATTGTTAAATCAGCTGAAGCATCTGACATTGTAGCTGATGTTGTAGTGCAAATTCACCACCCATCAGGTAAAGACAAAGCATTAGGGTTAAAAATAGACACCAGAATCACAGAAATACAGAAGGGTTGCAAAATGAAGTGGGTGAACTATTTAACTGGAGGACAGAAGTCAGACTCTTACGATTTCTAATTTCAAATCGATCTCTGAAGAGAGTCGTGGGCGGGGCTATGTGTGTCTGTTGGAAAACCTCTTCGTCCTCCTGTGACGTCCTGGCGTAGTGGCCTGTTGCCATGGCATCAGCACCTTAATCCAAAACAGCACAACAGTGATTAAAAGTACTATTTAATAGGCTATTTGCATTGTGATCCAGTTTAAAAATACAGAGAAGTGACAGAGACATTAAGTGACTTTTTTTCTTCAAGTTAATATGATTACATACCCAGAGTGTTGATTGCATACTTGTGGAAGTGGTTGAATTTGATGTGCTTGTTGCATAGTATATCTGGGTTTGGAGTCCTACCCTTCTCATATTCCATCAATAAGTAACTGAAAGACAGGTGTGACATCCACATTAAAGAGTTATAAAATTATTACAATGTTATGATTTATGCATAGCATCCTGAAAGTTACCTGAAAACTTCATGCCAATACTCTTTGACGTAAGACACTTGATGGAAGGGGATGTCCAAGGTCTGACACACTCTGTAGGCGTCCTCACAGTCTTTTTCCGTACTGCACATTCCTCTCTCATCTAGAGAGTCCCAGTTCTTCATAAATACTCCTGTTACACTATAGCCTTTACATGGAAGAGACAAAAATATTATGCCATTTTGCAAAGATTGGGAACAGAAGCAGAACACGTGCTGGGTTTCACACTTTTGGGGAAAAAAAAGATGTTTCTCTGTTTTTTGTCCTATTGCTACGTGGAGCGGTTTTAACTGGTAAGCTAAGCACACAACAACATGTCAGTTCGTATTTTTCTATACATTGGTCAATTACACCAGGTTTTTCTTACCTCTTCTCTTTAATAACAGCGCTGCTACAGAGCTGTCAACACCGCCAGACATGGCGCACACGACGTGTCTAATAAAACCCATGTTGTACAATTATATTTCCATCTGTTAATACTATTTTTCTACATAGTTGAAAAAAAGTTAGCTAACTGTTCTCCACTGCCGCCTGCCATGTTTGCGGTCCGTTCGAAAATTCCTTCCGACTGGAACTAGAAACACGAAACACGAAGTGGAACTGTTGCTGTTGTAGTTGCAGCAAAAAATGTAACACTGTAAAAATTCCGGAGCTCACCCCTTAAATTACCCGAAAAAACGAATATATAATAAGGTAAGTGGAAAACGAGGCTGAGGTTAATACTCATTAATACATTTTATTCTGGCTGAGTTATCGACTCTTTTGTTAAAAGTAGGACATGTTCTGCAAAGTTCATTCGCCTTTTTTCTTTTTTTGGTAAATCTGTAGGGTGCATGGACTACTCACATGTCCAGTATCAGCAGACCAGCTAACAACTTTTCATAAGCCTATAGATTTCATGATTATTGCCAGCGAGTTCTTAAAAACTATTAACAATTTTAAAAAATATATATTTTAGTTAGGCCTCTTAGTAGTCTGTTGTAATGTTAGTATAATTCAGATGTAACGTCCTGTAAAAAAAAGTACT
>JAUZTA010000018.1:4982679-5002712 GCA_034780835.1 Ctenochaetus striatus | reverse complement strand
AGTTGATGTAAAGCCTCTGATGACAGTATGATGAGTGCCATCACACACAGGACAGCTGAAAAGAGATTGTTGCTTTTTAACAGAACACTATGTTTTTTAGGTGTCTGTTCTCTGTTTCTGAAACTGGAGCTTTATAAGTAACAACTAGAAGTCAGATCAAACCGTTTGGAGGAAACACTCAATGCTTCCAGTTTGCTTGCAGCTAACAGGGCAACAGAGCTTTTAGACAACACTTACCGACCTCTGTTTCTGTGAGTGCAGAAGCAGTTCAAATATATAAGAAGAACCAGAGTAAAAAGGACTTTTTATTTGTTGTGATCTGAATGTAGCTTTAAAAAATGAACCAAAGATCAACATTTTACATGAGAACTGCCCAAAGTATCTTTAGCACACTCAAGTTTTTGCGTATTATATCACATATTATCACAACCTTATTAAGATTTCATCAGATTAACTGTTACTGCACCAAAAGAAAGTAAATAAAAGTTCAAATGAAAAGCTCCAGTATGGTAACTGCAACATATATATCATTCTGTGCTGTTAAAATTGATTTGATACAAGCGCAGAAGCATTTGAAGGAATTAATCAAACAATCCCTCTGCAAAAGTATTTGTGTGCAGCTCTTTATTAACATAAAGGCGACGCTCTTAACAAAGGTGGATATAGTAAATAAACACTGTTTAGGCCCATGGGTGCTCGATGAATCAAAGGTACTCCTTGAGAAGTGAGGCAGTCCAGACATCATGCACAAGAGTATGAGACTATCTCAACAGTGAATATGTTCCATTTAGTTAAATCTAAAACAAGCACATAACTGACCAACTGACTGGTTACTTTCTTCTTCTCTGCTTGTTATTAGGTTATTATTAGACCTAAATCTTCAGTTCACTCCGCAGCAGTTTCCCTTTTACTCAACCTCGCGTCAAACTGTCACTTGTCGGTCTTAAACGTGTGGGAACATAAGCACAGCTTCAGCACAACACCCTGCTATCTGCCAGCTTGATGTCAGCGGGGCGTCGTGACCTTAAACCGGCGTTTACAGCTGGACTTTGTGCAGACTCGACTGAGGTCTGTGAACGTTTGCTGCTGGAGCTATTTTAGAGCAAACTTACGAGGGTCTCTGTTTTGTTTTCTATAAATTGAGACCAGTGAGGTTTTTGTTCTTCAGTGGGTGGCCGCCTGACAGCGTGGTTAAAATAATCTGGGTCAACAGTATATTAACTGGCTAAAATTATCCTCTTACTTCTATATCGGCCGAGTTGTAATAATTATAAATACCAATTTGTGGTGTTTTCGCAGGAAATTATAAATGTTTTCATATAAAAATATTATTAAAGGGACAGCACAAGTAGTAGTACAGAGTACAAAGCTGACTGCCTTTGAAAATTCCAGCTCTGTGCGAATAAACTTTTAGGTTGAAGTTCAAGGATGTGTTACTCTTTTTTTTAAAGCCAGCTTTGAGAAACTGAAAAATATTATCATCAAGGGAATCAAGCTAACTCAGTTATCCCCCTGAGAAGAGCAGGGCCTTGGATCAGGAGACCCTCAGCCTCTCTGAAGTTTAAGAGGAAAAATAAACTTGCAAAAATGAGGAATCTGAAGCAGACAGTGTGGACACTGAGTGCTGTGTGTTATATATGAACAGGGAGGAATATTAGCGTCCCAAGATGTCTGAAATGTTTAAAAAAATGACATTTACTGTTCAGTCAGCACTGATCTGTATTTTTAATCCTTATATCCTCTCCAGCTCATTACAGTAGCCGGCAGCCTGAGGGGAGCAACACGTTGACACCCAAAGGACATATCTGTTTCCTAATGAGACCACACAGGATTCTTCACACATGCTAATTAACACTACACAGACCAGAACGATCCTCAGGGAGTTCTGTAGTGAACTGGGGTTCAGAGAACATCTCATACTGCAAATACATCAGTTAACATCAAAAAATGGTTAATATAGCGTAGAGTTTAGTGCTGGAAAAGAGATTAAATGATCATTCTGGTGCTTTTTCATGTTTCCCCATTCGAGCAAACTGGCAAAAAAAAGGGCTGCATGATAGAAGCAAAATAGTTGAACACATAAGATCTAAACTGTATAGAGCAGAATTGAGAGCTGTCCGACCTTAAAGTTCAGGCAAGACACAACTACGTCCCCATTCGGCGTAATAATCGGAACATTCTCGCACACGATGCCATTGTCCACATCTATCACGACACCTACAGAGACAGAAGAGACAAGGACAAAGAGAGAACGGATCAGAGGAGAAGAATGACGGTGTACAGGAGCTGAAACTGTGGATTAGAGTCAAGGCATATACGTGGATATGGACGGGATAAAAGCGACATAGCAGGAATTATGGGGTTTAGAAAGTAAATCTCTCTTCACTACTTTACTTATCTCATAGCTTAATAGTGCTCTCCCACAGGAGAATCATTATGAGGTCAAATGGATGTTTGCAGAAGGATATTAATGCAGTGAATCTGACCTTTGAGCTTGATACTGCTGATTGCTTGTAATGCCATGCTGGTGATCTATGAAATTTATTCTGGTGATGCAAGTGACTCTGGATAAGAGTTCTTCTAAATGCATGAAATTTGGACACAGAATGTATGTTTAAGTGCAACAAAAGGCCAAATCAAAGAGGCAACAGCAGGACTATTACAATGAGTCACTCTGAAGATGTGACTGTACTTTTAAGTAACTTATTTTGTCCCTTAACTAAGGGCCCATGTTTGTTGTTCATTTGGTTTTAAGGTTAATTTGACTATAATGCATCTATGGAAGACTGTAAAAGAAATGTTACACTGATTACTGTTTGACATGACTTGGGTTTATGTTAGTGCACGCGATGCATTTGGACCAGCCAGACAAAACCACACGCTCGCTCCAGACAGCAGAAGTGGTAAAAGTTTGCACAACATGGCAACAGTAACCAAGAACTGGCCTATTAGACTGCCGACTGCCTGTTTCTCACTTTCAGTTTGTTTTAAAACAGACAGAGGTGTGTGTGTGTGTGTGTGTGTGTGTGCGAGAACAGAAGCACAAGCCCACCCTTTATCTCCAGTGGTCCATCTATATGCATCTCAGGCTTGCTCTTCTTCTCTGCTCCCGTCGTGGCTGACAGAGACGAGCGCTTGTAAATACCCTTCTGGACGTCCTCAAACACCACGAACATGTTGTGGACCCGTGCGGTGTAGCCCGCCAGCTCTGTGACCTGTCACGACAAACACACAGGGGTCAAAGGTCATTATTGGGAAATGTCAAAGGCATGTTATTGTGACCCAGAAAAGAATCAGACTCCACATGTCGCTATCATGGCAATATGCTGATAAAACTCTGACAGTGTGGTGTGTTTGTGCTAAATTTCTGATTGTCACCCAGGGATACTCCAGTAATTATCAGTGTGTATGTAGAAAAGATTATCTTATTTCATAAAAAGTAATTACTACGTGATTAAAATGTACTTTTTGGCCCTGTTTACACCTGCCGTATATATCTCGAGTTTTCCTTCGTAAGTGGACAGTCAAGATGTGAAACTTTAAAACACTTTCTCAACCATCTTTGTAGTGCATAGATGGTTGAGATAAGTAACTAAATAAATACATAATTGAAAATAATTAGCTAAAAGTAATGAAAACTTCTAAAGTAGGTATTGCTAGCTAAAGGGAACAGATTAGCTAGCTTAAAGTTAGCTTAAAGACACGGATAAACGGTCTGAATAGCTTAATTGTAAAATACACAGCAGGAATATTTAAAAACAATAGATAAATAGGTAAAATTGCAAAACATAATGGATTACTTAAATTTTAAACCACTTATAAAACAGTTTCATTCGTGTGTGCCAACAATATGTGACGGTGTTAATTCATATATTGAATTAATAACAAATATCAGGGTCGTGTGCAGAGTGGCTGCTGCAGAGGATATTTTCTTAGCATCACAGTTCTTTCTTTACTTTATACAACAAACAGTACATTCATGGATCAGGTATATCCAGTATGTCCAGGGCTGTATGTGTGTTTTAGAGAGCACACACATTTACATACACACAAACAGATCTGAAAAGCCTTGTGAGGTGTGATAGTCTTTAGCAGACAGGTGATTAACTAAAGTATATAAAAATTTAGATAATTATGATTATAAAAATGATGAATAACAACGTTAAATTATGATGGAAATGCTGTTACTTAAATTCAAAGCGTAAAGAAAAGCAAGTGTAATGACTTTAACAGTCCAGATGATGTGAACTGAAGAGAAACATAAAATATATTAAGATATAGCAGGAAAGGGAGCCCAAACTAGTGAGTGTCAAGGCTGTTTTGCATTAAATGTAATGAAACTCTGGGACAAACGAGGGAGAAAAATCATCCTGTTGCTTTGGCTTTAGCGCTGCACCCTGCAGCGAGACAATGCAGGCTGCTGACACAGCTTGATTATATAAAACAGCAGACACCAATTCTGGGAAATCATGGACATCATGTGGGGCTTCTGAGATGTGAAGAAAGAAACCAAAAGACACATAAAATGTGTCTAAGGAGGGAGAGGTAGATATGAACAGCGGAGTGGATGAGTGGTGAAGAAAACATTCACTATTTAAAGACTTTTGACAGCTTAATGAAGCATTCTGAAAGTAATTGAAGTCTTGTCAGTGGCATATAGAGACCATTAAATAGCCTTTTATCTATATCTATCTATCTATTTATCTATATCTATCTAATTTATCTATTTGTTGTCTGACTTCATTTTGAAAATTACAGCTCTGAAATTCTCAGCCTTCAACAAGACAAAAGTCTCTTTGGATTCAAAATACACACATATAGAAACATACAGTACTTTTCTGCTTCTATTATTCAGAATGGATTTATGATTACAATCCAGAATATTTTCTTATCTTCTAAAACATCTTTACAGCTACTGAAAATAGAACTATCAGTGAATTGCAAGAACAACTGATTACAACTTTGATAATCAACAGCATGATCAAATTATTCAATAAGTAAAACTACTTCACTTTATGCATTGAAATGGATGATATATGAATGCTATGAATCACTAATTCTTTATATATATTTATGGCTCTGTTGACTGAATTTGTTACAACTTTTAGGCTAATCTATAAACTGCAACCCTAAAGAACTGAAAAAAAAAGCAAGAACATGCAGTGAATAATTACAGGCCTGTTGCTTAGAAAAGACTGCTGAGTGATGAACAGCTCCTGCAAACCATCACCACTTTGTTTACTGCTCTGTCTCACTTCACTGGGCTATTGTCCAAATATAGAACAAAGCAACAGAAATCAGTGAACTGCTCTCCTTGAATAACTAAGAGACACACTAAAGCTTATCGCCCTGAAAGAAAACATTTTTCTACAATTACAATTATTTCCCACCGTGGAGGTCGGGACAAACATGACAAGACTGGAAGTGAGTCTTAAATTGATTGAGGAAAATCTAATTTTAACTGTTTTAAAACAGGGTCTCTGACATTTAAAGCAGTTAAGAGCAGGTCTGAAGTCTAAAGTCTTCTGTCTTTAAACTTATATTTGTGAGTTTCTTTTAGTGGATTTGCATAATATAAAAAAACCAGCCTAACATTGTACTCACCCCACCAGTTGGAGTAAGTGTGTCTATAAAAAGCGACAAAACTGCAAAAAACTTTAACATTTTGCAGAAAATTTGAATCTGTATTCTGCCGTTGTGACTCTAAAAAAAGTGCTACAACAGGTGGTGTATCTTGCTGTGCTTTCCGTGCACATATATCACTAGAGACAGGAACTCCTGCCTAATAATTCTACTTCCTTTTTTGAATGAAAGGGGTTTGAACACGTGCTGTGGTAGAGAGAAAGAGAGAGACAGAAAGTGAAAAAAAAAGATGCAGAAGTGCAGGCTCAGAGATCAACAGATGGAGGATTATTCACAGCTAAGCTAAGCCCTGAGGGAAGGAGCTCTGGACACACACACAATACACACAACACACACAACACACACACACACTCAAACACAACACCAGTTTACTGCTGGCTGACCTACAGTGACATCAGAGTGTCAGTGGATTCAATCTTGAGGAATTATTGCCTATAAAAGGTTTGTGAGTTTCTTATTTTTTCTTTGGTCAGACATAATGTGATCAAATCTGAGTTTTCCTAAACGGTTGCATGCCAAGGCTCTCAAAATGAAATAAGTTTATAGTGGGGACCCTTTTTATAAAAAATGTCCCAAAAACAATGACAATACTTAAATGTATGTTAGAAAAATGACATATTCATTCCATTCTTGTAAGTTCTTTGGACATTTTGCAGCTGAGCTTTTGTCAGCTCGGCCATTCCTACGCCTCAAGACTTTTCTTTTTTAAAATAATGAACATTTTTGTGAGTCGGCATCAGCCAATTAGATGCTAGCAGGCGAGCTACATCGCTAAATTTAGCATAGCCCAGCAGAATCATGATTGACAGGCTATTCTAAAGATTGGCATGGCAAACAGGAATTAAAATTAGATTATTATCTATATATACATTTTTATGAATATGAATAATATTTGATTATGTTGGATTTTCAGACCCACTTGCAGTTGCTCGAGAAATCACTTGGATTGTCATATACAATCTTAAAAGCAGTAAGTAAAAAGAAAAGCAAACAAACAATAGCTTAATGAAGCTAATAGAAGGTGCTCAGTTCCTTAAGGGGATAAAAGAGGCCTTTGGAAAACAAAAAACAAAGCTGGCTCTGTAAGCTTAGTAACGAGCCGAGACAAGTTACCAGGCTATCTGACTATATACAGTCTATGCTGTCATATTAAATAGATTTGGAGGCGTGAGCGGGGCATGCTGCCTGAGGAATGCGCTCGCTAAATTGCACACACGCTCGCACGTCTCTCGGCCTTGCGTGCAGAGGCTTGCTGCTGCACATCTAACAACACCGTACACAACAAAGGCTTCAACTCGTATCCTCCAGGAAAGTGTTTTTGAGTCTGAAACATTACGTTACAGACAGACAAATTTGTATTTTAAGCGAAATAAAATCATTCACTTGGCACCAGCTCGTGTTATTAAAACGGGATGGTCCTTCTGTGTATTTGTACATTCAGGATTGTGTATGTATGTGCGTGTCTGGCCTTAAGTGTTCACACTCTTGGGGTGTGAGTAAAGTGGTACGATGGTAGGTTTTTGAGCAGAGATGACTCACACGGCAACCTGCTAGCACAAAAGAGCTTCCTCCTCCTTCCTGTAAGCATGCCATGCAAATGTACCTGACCCACTGAATTACTGTGTGTGCCACTAAGAAATGACAAGCGCTGAAAAGTTCAAAGCTACATCCCAAAAACATGAGTGTGCATATGATCAAAAGCAGATGGGAAACAAACCACCTGTAGTGTAAAACAGCTTCGCCACAAATGTGCTGCAGCCAAATCCTCTTATAGAGCTCAAAATGCAGCCAGAGAGAGAGAGAATGCATGAATGGGTCTTGCTTTTTTTTTTTTTTTGGATTATAAAGCGAGGAAAGATCAGGGATTCGGCCCTCAATGAACAAGGCCTTAATTCATTCTTTCTTTCTTCCCAGTTTATCTGCATGCGCGGTGAGCTTCATGTGGGGACGAGTAAAGTGAGATGGATGTTCTGTACAGCATGCACCTGCCAATCATTCCTCCAGTCTGTGTGTGTTCGTCTATCCGCCCACCCATCTGTCAGACCACTTGTACGTTCCAATCGCTGTCTGACATCATGTGAAGATCTAAAACTGAAGCCTGAACAATCATATTCTTTAGAAATAAATTTGAAAAAAACTTGTCTCTTGCTATTAAAATTATGATAGGAAATATTTCCAGGCATTTCCAAAAGGTTAGCTAGGAGACAGGCAGCTTTACAACCTTAAATAATAACAAAAAGTCTCTTGTTTAATGAAACTTCATTTGAGCTAAAATAGACAATTAAAACCTCAATTTCAAGCATATAATGTTGCATTAAACAAATGTATCATGCTCAGAATTTACTGTGCAACTGCTGATTATTTTAACTGTTTCTGTTTCTAGCCCAAGCTCGGGTCTTCAAACTACTTGTTTTGACTGATCAACCTTGTTTTTCAGCTTACATTTTTAAATCAGGTGCATTTGCAGATTTTATTGGTGGTGTTTCCTATAAACACTCAAGTTTTTTACTCTAAATTTGGAGTGAAAGTCAGAGAAATGACCAGGCAGGGAATCATTCCGCTGCAAAGATGGAGATGTTTTGTATTAACTTAAGACAGAGCGGTTGTGTCATACTGCACTACAGCGAGGCTACATCAACTTGAGCGTGTGGCGTCCTCACCTCTTTGTAGGAGGACATGATCCTCTCGATGGCGTCAGCACCGGAGGCCAAGAGGTTCCGAGCGGTGGTGAAAGCCTCCGTCCTCTCACTCACCATCACCTGCGTCTGCCCGTCTGCGGTTTCTAAAGGTCAGAAGGTGAGACAAGACGTGTGAGAGAGTGAGAAAGCCGACTGAAGAAACTGTGACTCGTCAGACATGTTTACGTAAAGCCATCATAGTCAGGATTTCACCAAAAACCAATAAAGTGACTCATATAAGAATCATCATGTAAGACCTACTAGAAGTTTTGTGTGTCTGTCTGTCTTTGAGGAACTTGCCTTTTTATCTGTATTTTCTTATTTTACTCTTATTTTGCTGTGTTCTGGATGTTTCTGGCCATCATACTTTGGGCAGTGATGCGCTTCCTTCAGCCAATAACAGCACAAGGCTGCAGATCTATAAAAACATAGCGACAAGGCCACACTGCTGTCTGCCTGGTCTCTCAGAAATGCCTCTGTCTGTTTTCCAGACTTTCAGTTTAGATCACAACAGCAGTAAAGCAATCAGAAAATAACATTTTTGTTCTCTGGCTCTCTACATTTACTCTCGAGCTTTCTTGACCATCACAAGTTAAAGCAAAGAGGAGGAGCCAACTTTGAACGCTTTGTTTGCAAACAGTAAGGGACGATTATTCACATATTATGCCCACAAGCTACAAAACTTTCCGTGTGGCTTCTGTTATCTGATTGTCTGCGTTCGTCTCCTGTGATCCGACTGACAGCACATTCTTACTCTCATACCTGTGAGCATTAGAATGGAAATGAGTCATTTAAATAAGAGCGGTGACACTGTGGAGCATTAGCACTATAGTAGTGGTGAAGAGCAAGCAAAGGGACTTAGTCACAGCTTGGATGCTGCTGAAATGTCATCAGGGATGTGTGGGAGGCAGCTACTGTTTTCACACGTGCTAAACAGGCCCTGCTTGAGGAGGAAGCAGTAGCTGTTGGTTTTAAACGCTAATGATCCTCATACACACTGTGAGATGTGTTTACACAGCAGAGTAAAACATACAACTATTATAGTGGCACTTACAGGTATACTACAACCCAGATACAATCAAACAAATGAAGTTTCTCTGAATAACACTGTAAAATAATTCCAATGGCCTAAGACTTAAATAACGGAGGGCTTTGGAAAAGAAGAAGTTGGTGCCCCCTCACCGTTGTCAGCAAAGCCGGTAGCTGTGATGATCGGCACGGCAACCATGACCAGCCCGCAGCTGCTCCACACGTACTTCATGAGGAACTGCTCGATCATGATGTACCACAGGCGCTTGGACAGGATCAGGTTCATCTGGTCAGCCAGAGCCCGGTAGCACTTCTGCAGCTGACGCATCTCCACCTGCAGTGAGCAATATAATCCAATACAATGCACACTGTAATCACTTCCTGCATCCCTGTGATGGAACATTGACTGGAGTCATTGTTATCACCCAATGGCCTGTTCATGAGCAATTATCAGTCTTATTACACTCATGTACACATGTTATGACACTATGTTTGTTCTGGATGTGGTGGAAGAAGATCATCTGAACTGTCTCATGTTGTTTACAAGTAGATTTTACCTGTAGAAACTGAAATAATGGAAGCTCACACTGCAAGTAATGCTGAGAAACAAACTACATTAACTATTAGTAATCTATTCATAGACAATGTGGATCTTTTTGTGGTTGCACTTTACAATGATCATAATTTAATAAACACCACATATTCCCTCAGTTATTGGAGCATGTCTGCCACAACAAATGCAACCTATATGTTTCATATATGAGCTCATTCAGCTCCACGTACCTTATGTCCCCTGTAAAAAGCTATTTCCTCAGCGTTTGCAATGATCCTCGAGTGCACATAGCGCAGGTAGCCTTTCCTATGAGCCTCCTCGGCCACCAGCTTGCCAAATTTGGGCGAGCAAGCCCGCAGGACTTTGGCCGTGACAAAGACCACAAGCCCGGCGAGCAGGGTCGGCCCGGAGGCGTTGGCCCCCCTTGATCTGGCTGTCTGTATCAGGGTGTAGGAGGTCAGCATAACGTCCAGTATAGGCTTGGTTAGGTTGGAGTAGAGGTGGGCCACGGACTGGGAAAACATCATCACATCTTCAGTGAGAGACTGGTCCGGGTTGGCGAGCCTCCCGTCCATGTTGCTGACTTTGTAGTAGGTCTGATCGGTGAAGTAGGTCCTGTAAGCGTGATTCACCAGCCGGGTGCGAAAGGCCAGGGCCAGTTTGCACTCCAGGTACCGGATGGCGCTGTTGACGAACGTGGCCGGGATGGCAATGAGGAGCCATTTGATCAGCTGGATGATGAAGCGCTTGGGTTTCTTCTCCACGATCGTTTTGACAATCTTACCGTCCAAGCTGGCCACGTAAATAGAGAGAAACGTCCTGGATATCAGCGCCACTGAATGCAAGGAGAGCAAACCGAGCTCTTTAGACACAAGCTTGGGAAAGAGGATTTTACCAAGTTCGAGGATCTGCTTGAAAAATTCGGCATTTACCCCAGGGGATGCCTTCTTAAGATCCGCGGCTTGTATTTGCGTTTTAATCGAACAAGTGGAGCCATTTTCCGTCTTTGAAGCCCGGCGATTATTCCTAGGATCCTTGTTTTTGCTGAGCTGCTTGCAGATGATGGGGTACAGTGTTTTGACACCGTAAGCAGCCGCCGCAAGAAACACGGCTCGCTTCGCCGCAGCCGTGCGGTCCCATCTCACTTTGGACGCCGCATCGAGGATGTTGGACATTTTTTTAAAACGTTACTCGTCTCTGCTGACAATCCGTACAACACCCATCCCCCCAAGCCCGACTCACCACGTCGATATTCAAAAGAGAAGGACTTGTGATGGCCGGACTAATTTGAAGCGAGCCTAATTCATGTACCGCTACATCCTCCTCTTCTTTTTATCACGGTAAAGCACGACAAACAAAATTGTACGCACTTCCGGTTAGAGTTATCAAAATAAAACAGACTTCCCTGACATTAGAAACAGGGCAGACCGCACCGTCAACGTTGTGGTTTTATTTTTCAAGTCATCTCACCCAACTTCCGGATTTGTACGTCTCCGCGTTCTGTTAACTTGACGCTCCTTATTTCCGCCCTACGCTTTCACAATGGCTTTTTTCATTGGTCGCGCCCCCGGCGAAAGACGATTGGTTGCGTGATTGACGTAACAAATTATGTCCGTTGTTTATGCTGTTCTTGTAATTTAGTTTCTGGCAAAAAAGTGTCACACTTAAATTTTTTATCTAGGAAAATACAAATTTGGATACAATATTAAAAACCTAAAACTATTACATAAGTGGTTGAAAAATAATTAAACATGCTTATCATCATCTTTAGGTGGCGCGTGAAAAGATAGTGGTTGGTGCTCGTGCATCCACGTATTTCCAGCAACATCTTGAGTCAGGTAAAGTTAAAAAGCTAGCTAGCAAAAACATCACATCACTGGTGGGCTTTCAAAACAGTTTAGCTATAAGTTTGTCATTTTCACACTCACTTTACTCATACTTTATTTATTTTTTCTTTTCTTTTTTTTTTGCTAATTACAGTTACAACCGTTGAAAATGAATTGGGTCGGGGGTTCAAGGTAAGAGAGAGACCAATGCTTTGGTTAATTGCTAACGTGCTAATATTACCATTAGCATAAAAATGTTAGCTGAACCTGATAACGTCCTCGTTGTAACGACTCTTGTTTCAGGAACCGGTTAGTGATGAAGAATGATGCAAAAAGACAGAGGGTTAGACATCTGAATAACATTTACATTGGCTTTTCAAAACTAGTAACCATAGTCTTTGCATAACGTTTGGTGTAGCTAAATGTTCTCGTGTTTCTCATTTTTCCAGGAGTTCTTTGAAAAGAGAAAAATGCAACAAAGACTGAAGAACTTGGGAATTGCCCTCCCTTCATCCCCTCGAGTTTCTAGCTCAGGTAGTGTGGACCTGATGACATTGTTCATCGTCAACCAGATAGCTGCTAAAAAAGAAAATACAGGTGAGAAATAACAAGTGGTAGAAACTAATATAGTGCAGTTCAAAGAATGCCTGTTTCTCAAATACTAAAACATTGAATGACTATTTTCTAACATAACATCTGTGGCTTATAAACTGGATATGACCACACACTTGTCCATGCACCAGTAACTATGCTCATCAAATTTTCAACATTCCAAATGATTTAAGTGAGCAGTAACTGTGTTTTTCAGATCCCCCAAAGGTGGCAGTTCTCGGCAGCTGTAAAGGAGGATCTAAGCATAAGAGAAATGAGCCCCTTGTGCTCCCAATGAGCCCCTGCTCTCCTTCACAGCTGACTTTTGTTGAGAGCCAGCCTCTGTACAGGTAGAGCTGGAGTTTGTTTTTTCAAATGGCTTCCTAGTTGTTGCTACAACTTTCACCATGTCTGTTCTTTGTAAATTTCTAGTGCTCAAGGAACCAAAAAGAGAAAGAATGTTATTTCACAAGGATTCAGGTGTCAACAGGTTAGTCACTTCCTTTTCAAATTGTACTTCAAAAAATTCTGATGATTAACCAATGAATTCATTAAATAAACCACATTAGCTAATGACAGGACCCTCCAGTCGAAAAATCTAACTTTTTTGTCTCCAAGCTCTCACCAGTGCAGGAGTCAGCTTTCTCTGACAACAGTGCTCCTGACTACCTGCCACCCATAACAGACCCCCTCAGTCCCTTTTCCTCCACCTCATCAGCTTCCTCAGGCCAAGGTGGTATTGTGAAGTATTTTATAGAAAAAATTCTTATGATTTAAATTAGACAGTGGTTATTGTGTGTTTTATTCTGCACAAGTTTGTTTTATTATACAATTAGTCAGTTTGGGCCAAATCCAAATGGTCTCCCCAGGAATGTTCCCCCATAATCTGAATCTCCAGCAGAGAAGCCAGATGCAGGCACAACTACCTCCCCACCCCTCCCCTCCACACTGGGACACCTCAGGGCTGGAGCAGACCAAGGTGGTTAAAAGAGAAGTATATATTTGAATTTAAGTTATATCTAACATTAAAAAGCACAGTCCACAATTATTACAAGTGCAGTTATCACAACATTTGACTTCACGTGTAGCCTTATTTGGGCTCTGCCTGACCAGCATGGACACGGTCTAAATTAAATGTGCATAAAGTAAGCATGTGATGCATTTTAAATGTTTAACAGTGTGTACAGAGCATGCTTAAGCTGGCTCCTCTCCATGAAGTGCAGAGGTATGTAGATGTCTCCTCCTCTTAAGCAAAAAGCCTCTGAAGGCTTTTATGCTGTGTTATTGAACAGGTTATCTTGGATTTTGCTTATAGAAAAATATCAGTGTTCAATCTCCTACAAACCTGCTTTGCATTTTAATTTAAAGTGATATTTGCCTTGGTTTAAACACCTTGAGATATGAGATGATTTCATCATCTGTTTCTCAAGAGATGAAACATCTGTAAATCCCTATTAATTACAACATAACAACTCATATGGATCCTGAACACTTATCATGGGAACAATGACATGATGATGGCTAGGTCTACTTCACAATGTCAGTAGATGTATCACGGGAAATATTGTAGACCAGTCTTAAGTCATTAACTAGTCTCTCATAGCCAGCTTTATCCCCATAGTAACGTGTCAGCAATGGAGAAAGATCATGCTACACCAATTATCATCTGCTGACTTTTTTTTTAATGTTTCCTTAGACTAATTAAAATCATCTTGGGCAGCACTGAGCCCACTATGCAACATCAGAGCTCTTGTACAATATAATACACTGATAGCAGAACTGGAGAAGAAAGCTGGCTGACATAGTTGCCTAGTAGCAGGTTTATACCAATTATCCTCATCTGATGAGTTAAACTAGTCACTGACTATAGCAGCTATTGCTATTGAGAGCTAAGTATGTGTTCCAATGATGATTAGAGTATTAAAACATGATGGCATCTTTCCAAATATGATGCTACTCCAATCTCTGGTTTTATCATTTTGCTAGTTTCAGCCCTTCTCGCAGCCCAGAGGTATAACAGACTGTATCCCCTGGTCCTGTGGATCAAACCCACTCCTCTACCCACTGGAAACACCCACAGCAGCTGAAGTCCTGTTTGGAAGTCCAGAGCAAGAGTGAGGACAACATGAGAATTTAATGTACCTTTTTTTAATCCTCAGATTAACTGGTTATTTGTAACCACTCAATGTAAATGTGTGCTACTTTAGTAACATAGAGACTGGGGGCCATGCAAGACATGAGGTCACATTCTCTCTCAACCAACCAGAGGACAGGGAGCCCATGTTAGACTTCACCCTCAACCAATCAGAAAATGAGCAGCAGATTGAGGAGGATGTTTTCAGGGGCTTCAGTACTGAGGAATGTAAGAACGATGGTAAATACAGCTCAAATCTTCTGCCCAATAACAGGGAAGTTTTCCTTAAGGCTAACATTGAGTTTGATTCCAGCTTCACATTTAGGGAGAAAGAAGTTGAAGATACATCTCAAAGATGACACACAAGTCAAACCTTTGACACCACAGTGAGTTTTTATACATAAAATAAAATCATACAATTATTAACATTGATATGTTTTTACCTTTGTATTTACACTTGACCTTTTTTACTGTCAGAACTGTCCCTGACTCTCAAGGCATGGGTGGGGAGGTAAGCTATTGCATATGTGTTTTTTTCGGTAATTAGCCTTTTATTGCCACCATGTGGTACAGATTGTAACTGCAAGTTAAAAAGAAAGCAAATACTAAAACTCTGTTGTACAGCGTTCCTTATGGTATTTCTAAATTTATCCTGCAGTTGCAGTTTCACATCCTGTCTCTAATTTTTTCACAGCTTTTCAACTGTACCAGCATGAACTTTTGTAAGTGCTGAAACATCTTAAACCATGCTTTCTCTACACTGTGTATATGAGGGAGAAAAGACAATAAACTGAATAGATGTTTTTTCTTCAATCCCACAGCACAACATCTTGAACACAACAATGGCTTCACGGCTTGCTGTGACTGTTCGCCTAGTTATTGTTGTTGCAGAGGTTACCTCAGTTCAGACTCAAATGATGTAAGTAAGTTACACCCAATATTTTGGTCCTACTTTCGTTCGTATGGTGACTACAGTAACACCTCAGACACACGATAAAAAATCATCAGGAGGGACGATGGCATTGTCAGAGAAGTTAAAGCCACAAAGAAGTTTAGTAACATTTTCTTTTAACACACACTGCATTAAATATTTAAAATAATAAGCTTTTTTTCCCATCATCACTTGATTCTTCAAGAATAAATTCTGATGACTTTGACCTCCAAGAATATCGTTTGGTTAATTTCTATTATTTGACCACACTACACATCAGTAAGTACTGTTCTCTTTAGTAATATCTAATACGAACACTGTTGTGTTTCCCTTTTCTAACTGCATTTTAGGAAGAGGACTGCTGTCAGTCTAGTCTCCATGCTGTCTCTTCATGTAGGGACCAAGGCTGTTGTGCAGATAGCCTGAGCCCAAACCTGGGCTTACAGGGGAATCCAGAACAAGGAAACACTGAGCCCAAGCTGCTCACTCCACTCCCAAAACTAAAAATGAACATCAGAGGTGATCAGAATGTGGCCCATCCAGATAAAGCTGCAGGAAGTAACTGCCAACAGATGGGAAGCCACAATTTCAGTCAGTTCGATTCTCCTCAGGCTGTGGCTCAAACTCAGAGCTCAGACTTGTGCAAATGCAAGAAAACACCCAGTGAAACCCGAGATGCAGGAACTCAAACTGCTGACAACCCCAAGGCTCAGACATGTGATGCCTCAGCTCAGTGCAGCTTTGTTGTAGACAGTGCATCCAAAGCCAGCGGGTTGAACTTATGCCCACCACCTGTTGAAATGTCAGTACCGCATCCGGCCACAGGGAGGCAGACTGATACCGCTGCAGAGACAAAGAAACATATGCCTTCACCAAGCAAGGCATGGGGTGGTGGGAATGATATACCCCAGAGCAAGAAGAAATCCAGAGCTGGTTTCCTATCAGGCAGCATCAGTATAAACAAATTAACTGCTGACAAGAGTGATGGCAAAATCATCCCTCAGAGACCTATAAACCCCTGTCTAGATGCTTTAAGCATGACTGATGGCAGAGGTATAACATTAAAGTTAAAGACTAAATGTGACACTAAATAGAGAAACTTAAGATTCATATTTGCATATTTAAATTGTGCAGATTTCCAACTATACATCTAACTCACAATAACTGATCGGGAATTTTGGTGAATAACCATGTTTTCTGCTCTTGTTTCTGATAAGAGGGTCAAGTTGAAAGAGGGCAACAAGAAAATGGCTGTCTGATGAGAGACCTCTCTAATGAAGTGAGTGGGGAGGTCACATCTGCCATTAGAGTTAGCAGACAGTGGGAAGAGGCGGATGTAGCCAACATTTTGCTCCTGCTCAAGCAGAGGAAAAAGGATGGATGACATGAAGGAAGACAGGCAGAGGGATGAAGACAGCAGGAAATTTAAACAACAAGCCTGTTCTGTGCATGTTTTTAATTAAGATAATAAGTAGTTTGTCTTTAGCATTTAAACAACATTTAATTAACAGTGTTGGTTCAAAGTGTTCAGATAGACAGTGGAATAAAGTCACAAATGTTTAATCTGATTCATAAGTTTATTTCTTTCGTCAAATACATATTCAAGTGTTAATATTTCATGAGGATATTTATTTTTTATAGAATATAAACTCTAGCAAAACATTTACAGCTGTAACATTAATCAAATATACTATACAGCACTCTTTTTTTACTCCTATTTTTGCAATTTATCATAAACTGTAGAAACACATTGGTTCACATTGAAAAAACTGCAACCATTTCACCATAAGTACACAGTAAATGTCCCAGAGGACAGTGTTAACATGAGTGGATGTTAACAGCTGAACACCACAGGATCTTTGACAAAGGTGCAGCCTAAAACAATCACATAAATATTTTGGTCAACACGAGTTTCATTGCACAATTTGTGTTATGGAGCTTCATTTGTGTGTGTTTCACCTGCAATAACACTTTAAGTAAAAAAACTAGTTTTTCATGGTTTTAAGACAGTTTGTCCTGGACCACAAACCACCAAAACCTAACACATTAAGTAATACCACATTTTGAATTACAGTTAAGCTATTTTTCGCCATTTCTTAACTATACTCCCTTTGGATGTAAAGGTTGACAAGCCTATTTAAGTAAATCCAAGGACAAAGTTGTCACCTTTTACCTAAATACTAATAGCTAACTTCAAGTCACAGTGGAAATATGGTTTGCAAAAAGTTATGCAGGCTCTTCGATTCATTTGACTTTTGGCTTCAGGGACCATTCACAAGAGGATTTTGCATGTTTTAGTCCCATAATTACAAATTATTCATGGCTTAATAGGTTGCTGATCATTTTCAAATGGGGATTTGAATTAGTTTTGCTGAATCATTGCTAATGTCACCTACTTCAAGCAAGGATGCAGTCTGTGCAAGTTAATTTTAATAGCATTTAATAACAATAACGGAAATGATGCTTGCCAGGTAACAAATCTATTGTAAAACATACTGCTTGCTTTGGAAAATAATCAGCAGTTAATTAATATGTAAGAATTTGGGAATAATGGGATTTAAATTATGGTAACATGATATAAAGCTGCTTTTGGAAATTCACCTTTAAGTTCTAAAAGTTTGTTTAAAGGACAGTTACAGGGTTTCCTCATGGGCACATGTACGGCATTTTATTACTATCTTGCCATTTAGGAGAGTAATATCATATTAAGTATAGTAACCATTTCCATAGGCATCCATATATTAATTTGACAACACCAAAAATATTACAATACTTGATGTGAATACCTCATTCAAATTTGGCCGGTCACTGGAAATGACACTATATTTGCCACAGTATTTGATGAACAGTTTCTTCAAAAAGTTCAGCAAAAAGAGACATTGCATTTCATATATTCATGTTGAGTCTGAACCCATGTACCAAAAAGCGTACTATCCTTAACTTGACATGGTCCACCGTGAGAAACCAATTCACTGGACGCAATAATGGCGCAGCCTTTACGCCTAATTAAACTGTTTTATTACACAAAGTTACTCAGTAGTCTACATCAAACAGTATTTGCTACACAGAAAGCTATGTGTATTAGTCTAACATGGTGTAACCCTTACACAGCTCTACAATTTTACAAAACAACATCAGCAAATCACGCTAAAGCTTACCCCTCGACTTTTTGACACGAGAACCACAGAAATGATATGCTCAGCTGTTTGTACATAAGGCTATGGAGGAAGACAGAAATCAAAAACACATGAAATGTTAGTAAAAAAATAATATTCAATCACAGGTGAAATGCAGATATGTACATATAAATAAAAAAAAAACCATTTAGACCTAAATGTCATAACATGATATTATACATCCACTTTAGGGATTAGAACTAAAAACAGCCATTAGGCACCTTCACGATACACAGGCACTAATATTAGGCTATTATGTTAAAGACAGAATGGAATACTTGAAACACAAGTAAAGTCTCAATCATAAAAACATGGTTTTAGTCCAACGCTTTGTTTGCTGGACATTACGAGTTAAATATGCATCAGTAATCGCCATCAACAATGGTTCATGACATGTAGGTGCATAACAAGGATTCATAGTTCAGGTTTTCACAACCCAGTGACAAAATGACATCAGACTGCACTCTCCATAGTATTATGTTAAAAATTGCAACTTTTGGAGGTCAGGTAAGCGACAGAATTTTAAAAAAAAAAGATGCTAAATGGTAATTTGCTATAAAACCAATTGGCAATGAATAGATTACTGAATTAATAAAAATAAACTGTAGCAACAGAACTTATATTCTTTTCAGTGCTTCTGGACTGGTGGTTGTTTTTAGGCACCAACTGACATGACAAGTTTTTTAAACTTGAACGATATACTGCACATCTCTGGTGTACGCTTTTAGTAGAAAAATATCAGGACGACCACAATCTAAGACTGTCATCGGAACTGACATCAGTGTGCTATGCTACAAGCTTAAACGACATTTAACTGAGATGTGTTTCATATAGAAAGGCATAATGGTACTATAGATCGACAAGAAGTTATGACAGAAGTTTTGTGGACGCACAAACCTGAGACCACGTTTACTGTACCTTTTTAAATGGAGCTCCAAATAGAAACGGACAAAATGCTGTAAGGTGACTGTCATGTTTACAAGTTTTTTTACTGTTTGTACAACAACATAGAAATAACAAAGAATATTAAGTCAGCAAATGTAGAAAATATTAGGGACGTTTTATTAATGTGGAGCTGCAGCCCCTTTTGTAAAGTACATCATCATGAGTGGACTTCATTAGAGGGAGGTGTCCCTTATATTTTGCACATTCAGTGGGTTTTCAACAGTCATGTTTCCTATCCAAGTGTCCATGAAAAAAGACACTGAATCACTGTCGGTTAAAAGTGGAAAGGACAATGTTTTAGCCATTTGTAATCGATATTTATAGGTTCAACTCCTGATTTCCTTTAATCACCATTCAGAGAATAATGACCACACTTTGCCATGCTAACTGCTAAAGCATTGTCTTTGATTTTTGGATTCCTGACTGAATTGAAAGTGAGGGTACTGGTGCCTCCTTAGCACACACAGAGAAAAATTAAAAATATTAAAGACTAAACTACTTTCAATGGTTGAGTCTGTAATATTTCA
>JAUZTA010000018.1:4924321-4936824 GCA_034780835.1 Ctenochaetus striatus | reverse complement strand
CTATTATCAAGCATTTTTTTAAAATAAGTTGCTCAATGTTTACTTTTATTATTACATATCAATTTTTTTCTTAAATGCATGTAGTATTTCCTTGAATGTCTTATCCTAGAAAGTGTTAAATGTTATAATAGAATGACGGGACATTCTTGAACATGAGACACCCAATGAGGTTAATCCACTAAATAACAAATTTGTTCAAAATTGTTGCACATGTTGATAATTTCAAGTCTGCTCAAGGCTATTAAAAACTTTGAACACCTAAAAAAGCTAGAATAGAAAACTATCAAAACACTGAAATATGCCAAGCTTCATTGATGCTAATGATAAAAAAAAGTAATTGAGCAACCAATTCTGAATTTGATTGGCAAATCCATATAACGAAATTCTAGATAATCAAACAGTATGAATATGTGGCAACACTGCTGCAGAGTACACAAGATATGTCATGGATTTAAGTAAGAACCACCTAGAGTAAAGTTTTATTGCAAAGCACAAAGTGGCTTGTTGGTGAGTTCATTAGACAGCGACTTTTATTATGGAGTTCATTTGGTAAGTTTTAAATTACTCCCTCCAGCTACATCATCATCCCAAACAAAACTAAATGAAAGATGCACTATCTGTGGGGATCTCTGTCAACAGACCCTAGATGACCCAGAACTCATGCTAAGGATCATCACAGATATAGTCTCCAAGACCAAAGAAGACATGTCAGATCAGAAGCATCACCAAGAGCATGTTGGTGGTTTTCTTTACACGCAGGCTGTCAATGCAGAATACTATTGTGACATTCTTGGGCGTCTGAGAGAGATGCTAGACAGAGGCAGCTTCTTTTTGTTTGCCAGAAGAGGTTTACTCCCTTGGTTGTGGCTATGGACCAAAGTACCGGTTCATGTTAATTGCAAATGTGCCCACAAAAATGCATGTAACTCAGGTGCTGATGATTACAAGGTATGTCGCCCTTGATACTTACTAAAGTTATTGCTTGTACCTGTTACATGTACACTACTGCACATTACTGCATTTTTATTTTTTTCACTCACCTCATACAGCTATGTTGTCAAAACATTAAAAAATACCTGTGACAAATGCAGCATCTTTTGATCCAGACATGTTCACTGGTCGTACTTTTTCCAGTGGAAAAAAAAAGCAGATGTTGGTGGGTTTTTAACCACAGTAAAAGGGGTCTTAATCACTGACTGCAGTGATGGGTTACAGTGAGGGGGGACACTGACCTGAAAAGGAAAGTGCTGGGCACACATGCACTAGACAAACAGTGTCCCACTTCTGTTTCCCAGGAGAGGGACACTCCAATGTCTGTAGTGTTTTTGTACATCAGTACGTGATTATGTTTCTTTGTGTGATACAGGCCTCTCTTCACTGCAGGCCACATGGACCCAGGGGATGTATGGATGCCACTCGTTCCTGAGACATGGTGTTCTCTGTTGTCAAGGTTGATTAGCCGCAGGATGAATCCAATTTTCTCTCCTCTCCTTCTACTCTTCTTGACTTGACCTGTCTTCCTTTTCTTCCACAGTTCTTTCCGTCTTTGCCTACTTGTCATCTCATGCCTGTCAATCGACCCTTCTTTCTCGATCCCAAAACTGATCTTCCTCAATAGCACTTACAACTTCATGACAGACTTGTCTCTGTCTCAAAAATAATTATTCTGCATGTAATAATTTTGAAAAAAATGATTGAACCCTAAAACCTTGAAATGAATTCACAATTATCTGACGTCTAAAGCTGCTAAATTCTATAAGACACAATGGTTCCCTCAACCCTACTTTCACATAACTCTGTTTTGCATCTTGACTAAAAACCTCAGGAGACAGCAGTTGTTGTAAAGCCTCATACTTGTATTTCAAATTTTATGTTTCACTATATATGAGAATATGTTTTTAGGAGAAGGATTAACCAGTCTTTTTTCATAAATATAACATTCTCTGGGATGACAAGCTTGATAGGGATCGGTTACCCAAGAGCAAATCTATATTTAATTAAAGCCAGAATAATTCAGGATTTCATTGGCACACAGCTGATGTGCTTTCCTAAACATGTTTACTAATGTAGCTAGCTATACATGCTATTGTTTGCAATTTATGTTTAAGCTATAGAAAAAACTACTGCATTTTTGATCTATAAAGACAAATATAAACACATGTAGACATTAATGCATGACAGTTGCCTCACTACATTGGCTATGTACCCTCACTTTGTATTTGTGTTTTGCTTTCGCACTTCTGGTATGAATTTATGTTTTTCTTTTCCTTTTCCTTTTTATTACTTCCGTTATAATTTTTTTGGCCCAGGGAGAACAGTTGGAAACTTGCCCTTTGGCTAACACTGGCACAGTTACAGTGAATTTTATCAGTGCGCATAATACCTGTTAAAAACAGACTAGAATTCCCCAAAAGAAACAAAGAGGCTGCGAGCAGTGAAAGTTATAAATGGCTGTTTTTTGGGACTGGATTAAAATTCACATCACTGCAGTGATTATGACACCATATGCTTGGTGTGTGTGAATGTGCATAATGTCTCTCTTTTGTGGACTTAATTGAACTGCCCTCTCTCACACACAAGCATAAACAGATGGCAGATAAACAGTACGACCAAATGTGGGTAAATACAAGTGTGTATATAAGTGTGATGTGTGTGTGTGCGTTTATCTTTAAGAGATAGCCTTCTGAGATTGATTTGAACAGGGATTTAAAAGAGATTAGAGTGTTAGGTAAGGATCCGTAAGATCAGACCACCATGTACCTTCGAAAAAAAAATTTAATTTCATAATTGTCACAAGCCGTGTTATGAAGCAGCAATATGAGCTAATAAAGCTCAGTCGGCCGTCATCCTGACAATGGAGTTCAATACCGTCTGCTCATGCTTGCAATGGCTCATAACAGCAGCAGCCTCAGTGTGGGCAAGCAAAGGTCAGCTCAAACAATAATTGAACATGAACGAGAGAGTATTTTCTATACTCGGTCACATTAACCTCCTTCACTTTCTGTTTGGGCGCCTTTCAAACAACGGAGCTAATTCACCTTTTTGAAGGCTGAAGCAATTTCATGTTTCTAACAGCAACTCTGGCATTGGGGGTCAAAACTGAAAATATTTCAACTCAGAGCGGTAATCTGTGACATTTTCAAGGGATGGCTGCAAAGCACCAAACATCAGTTTCTCCATGAGGAAACATTCACTGTTATACAGAGAATGATGTCCTTTATATTCCTAACAGCAGCAGGTGTTTCTACCTGAATAAACAGAAGATCTACAAAGTCATCTTGAGACAGACAAAAGCAGTCGCGGAAACCATGTCAACAGAAAACCGAGAGAAAAGATGCAATGTTTCAGCTCTCACTGTTTGACTGGCAGGTTACCATCATCTCCCCAGGAGTCAAGTGAACGCAACAGAGCAACTGAATGACTTACTGTTGTTTCAATAAGAAACAACAGGAGGGAAGCATGTACTGTAGAATCAGCCTCACTGAGGATGCAAAAGTGACTGGAAAAGGAGACTGCTGCCTTCAAGGCTCAAGCTTGTGATTCCATCAGCTGTGAGGTGTTAATAATGTGAGTTCAAGGATCAGCTGCTCCTTTTCAGACATGTTTCCAATCATCTCTTGACACCCACAGCACTGTATGTCTTTGCAGGAGCTAATCAATCATTCTGCTACATGAAAACGCCTTTCGCACTACACACCTCTACATTATTGAAATGCCTTGAATAGATTGCGTTAAGAGGTTTTATTACATTAATAAATAGCAATGCACTCTCATTTGTGCTTCGAATCATCTGGCATAGAACTACCGACACTTTTCTTGCATCTCGCTTTGTAAAATTTATCAGCAATTGTGACAGTTTTTCAACCACAATTAAACTTACAGCTACTTGTGCTAAAGTTATTGACTATTTGACAATCAAATGAAATTTTCAGCATTGTTGGAGTTCAACATCAGCACAGTGTACCCCAGATTTAGCTGTTTAATCAGATGGACTAAAATGTACTTACTTTTTGCCTTAACCTTGAGAGCCATGCATAAGCAAGAGCTGCATTAATAATTGCACTCAGTGTGGTGCACTAGCAAGTTAATGGCTTAATCTGTGTTTGACCTATTTTTTTACACTGATATTCAATTAAATAAATAAAATAAAAGATTGCCACCTGCTGAATGGATACCTGTGAAGGTACTCTTGTAATACAAATGTAAACAACACAATAAGAATAAATTAAAAGTACCTCCTCCGCTGTCCTCCTCGTCCAGGCTGTTCTTGATGCTGTCGTACTCCTCGTCGATGTTCTGGTTGCCCCGGATCTGACTGAGCACGCGGCGGGCCTTCTGAGTCAACCCGCGCTGGATTAACCAGCGAGGGCTCTCGGGCAGGAACAGGAATCCAACGAACTGGAGTACAGCAGGAAGCACAGACAGACCCAACATGTACCTGGAGGGAAAAGGATGGAGGTGGGGAGGGGATACAGGAGAGAGGAATGTTATTCTGATCACTGGAAAACAACTTATCAGCTGTTTATTTGTCTTTGCCTAATCACAACTTTAGAAAGCTTTTGTTATGCAAATAGGTTGCAAAAAGGTTACCCTGAGTTCAGTTTATGTTGAGCTATTTGCTTGCAAGCATCAGGTGGTTTACTTCATTAAAATTAAACACTGGGGAAAATGTCAAGGCTCTACTTAGATTCCTAAGCTTAAAATAACCTCAGCATTTACATTTAGCATTTAACTTTAACCCTGAACTTAACAGAGACGGTTCTGTAATAAGTGGGGTTATATGCACAGCAAAACAACAGTTATTAGAGACATTAGTTCTACTACTCGAGGTAAATTGTACAATAGTAAAACTCTATTTTTTAAAAACACATGAGGAATTTTTAAAGCTCTTATTTTCCCCCAATCTGAAAATCTTTAACATTAGTGCACATATAAACAAAAAACATCAAATTCTGACATCCTGAAACAATACTTTTACTCAAACAAAATCATTGATACACTGGGCTGTTACGTTAATAAGGAAAATTGCCTCTCTGCATTATTTCATGCACACAATCAGTGCTCAACACAAACCCTAAAACAGAACCAAGCAATTATGTGTCAGGATGGCAAAGGGGACACGGAATAGAGGAAATGGGGGAGGAAAAGATTGTAATAAGGACAAAATGTAAGGAAACATTATCTGCAGAGGTAGAAGTGGAGAAGCAGCAGGTCTGCCTTTGATGCAACCAAAAGAAATCCATATCCTTTTACTAAAGTGGGCTTTTCTTCTGCTGCACAGGCAAAGATGTCAATCATAGTCTAAACTCAATACATGTCTCAAAAAAAAGTCATTATCAAATATGAATCACACCAATCTATGGGTTTCTTAACGATCTCAGCCATCTTCATCCGAATTGTAGCTGAAGCAAATTCTTGGAAAAAGGACAAGTCTTATCTACGGTATCTCTCAGCCCAACATTCAAACACTCTGGAGGCTGTAAGCTTGCACTGAGTTTGACAGCAGGAAAGGACGCAAATGGAAAAGGGAAAAAGTGAAGACAGTACGGTTTTTTTGAAACGTACATTACAGCTGCTCTCAGCAAATGTTAGAGGCTGACCTGTGCATGTGGTGACATTTGGAATGAGGGTCCAAGCCAGCCCGACTTTCTCTGACATTTGATAAAAACCCAAAGAAAAGACACTTATATCATATCTGACTATATGATCATCAATCACAAAGGGAGATGGAATCCTTACAGCCTTTCAAAAGTACTTAAAGTATATACATGCCAGTGTATTAGATTAGATTTTTTCTTTTTTTTTATCCAAAATGTAGCTTAGTACATCTTCTGTACATGTGAGTTGCATGTCTCTGCCTGTGTCTGACCTCCACCCATCGCGCTGCAGGTAGCTGAAGGCGCCATCAATGAGGCTGGCAGTGAACTGTCCACCAGTGATGAAAAGGGTGTTGACCGTCACCAGTTGCCCTCTGAGGTGGGGTGGAGAGGCCTCAGCAACATACACTGGCACCGTCATGGAGGCAATACCTGCATGGTGAGAAGAGAGGAAGACAAGACTTACTTAGACTTACTTACTTAAAAATCAGAGCTATAAGGCAAGAAAATATTTGAATTAGTTACATATTGTTCAGATTTGTTGCATCAACTGACCAGTGACATGACTTCAAATTAATGCTAACGCTAACTCCATGTCTGCTGGGTAACAACTGCTTGTTAGCACGTTGGCCAGTACAACTTTACTTGATGGTAATACACCAGTGTATGAATTGTACCAATTACAAAATTTGCCAGGTAATTTATGATCTTTAACTTATTACAATTCAAAGAAGTCCAACTCTCAATGGCATTTTAACAGCTTGAGACTTAAACTTTTAAGGACTTTAAGGTTTAATGGAAATTGCTGGTCATCTTCATTGGAGTTGCATTAAAATACATATTTACTATATTAAATGAGCAAATATTATATTGTGTTTGTCAGAGAACAATTTTACATTAAATGAACTTAACAGAAATTGTTTAAAAAAAGTACACTAACTATACTATAATAAACGCTTATAACAAATTACGTAACAAAGATGACTTTGACCATTGACCTTAACATCAACGACAGCAATGACGATGTCCTGTGGATATGAGTTGAACCAACGAGACAAAATTAAATACTCAAGTCCATCACAGTAGTGAGCTCTGCACTACTCTGATGGGAAACACCCATTCATACACTCACACATGCACATATGCACACAGACACTGCATCCACATTATCAATAACACACACGTTAAGTCACAAGCACTCTTCCCACATACAAACAGAAACAACAGTGTGTGTTTGTCTGTGATGTATCTGACAAGCTGCCATGAGTGCAGTTTTCTGCAGCTGGCCCCTGATAAGCTCTATTAATAGTCTGCCACTGCTTTCCATATGCCCCTATCCTCCCCTCTACTTTCCTCCACTCCCTACTAACACCACCCTGCCCTCGGCGGCCGCCCTGGCTACGTGGCTACCGGTTGCTATGGCAACCACTTGCTGGGAAATCAGCCGAGCGGGCACCACACTGTGGCAGCTAAGGGGAAGGGAAAATCGATAACTGAGAACAAGGAGGATTACTTCTTTTTATGCTTTTTTTTTTTTTCCAAGACTTCCACAGAAGAGCGAGAAGCACTTTGGGGAAACGAAATCACCATCATCAACATTTCAAAGCACAGTTATATTGCTTGAGGGTTACACATCATCACAACACACTTCTGTACTATGGGAAAAGTTAACAGGCATGGTTGAAAGCTTTGTGATCAAGTCCCTGCCCGTCTTCTAGTGCTCGGTGTTGAATGATCAGAGGACAGCCACTCGCAGACAAGGCTTTTTAGTTCCTCTGCCTGCTGTTAGGCTTTTCCCAGACGTTTTTATTCAAATCGATTTCGTGACCGTGCAGACATACCCAAAGGGTTTGAAGGCAAGTCTTTATCTTAGTTATGGCTTAAAAATGATGATCATCTGATGGCGGAAATCGGAGATCCAGATCGCCTCTGAAATCTAATCAGCTGCTCTTTGGCATGAAGTCTGTCTGTTCAGACCAAATTGATGGAAATGGAAAGCTTTTTAGTGAAGCTGCTGAAAGACAGACATGAGAAAAACCAAACCTCTGTGAATATCTTCCTTTTTTCCATGTTTTCTGGTGTTGAAGTTTCTAAGTACAATCCGACATTTCTGAAAATGTCTTGTGATCAGTGTGTAGAAGAACTGCATCTTAAGAGACCTCTACATTGAAATTAACATTCAGCTGCAGTGATCGTTGCCTGCTCTGTACCTAAGAAACATTAACAGCACACTCTGCTGCTGCTGCTGAGCAAGGCCTGCATCTTGTAGATGTGTAGTCATACATATCTATAAATACCTGTCATACCTGACACTCTTTTATGTAATTCTGTGGAAAGAAGATGAAATAGATAATTTGGTCGTGTGGCTTTACTTATGTTGTAATAGGAGGTAATTGGCTAGTAGTCAATGGATTACAAAAGAAAGATTTTAAGAAGATAAAACTGGATTCCTCTTAGATATGAGACATTTATGGCAGGAGGAAAGTTTAAAGTTTATTCTTTGAATTCTGGAATTAAAAAAGTCAATTTATCTGCACTTCAGTCTGTCTTTGGTAGCACTTTACTTCAACAACATAAAAAGAGGAAAAGGGAAAAGAGAGAGAGACTACGCTTAGTCACTAAAAGAAGGGTCTGGAGTGCTGAGTTCAGTCAGAGGCTGAATTGGAAATTATCATAGACCCTGGGTGCCTGCTATTGCTCCCGAGGTTATTTGGCAATTTTCTGCAGTTTAAGTCATACAAGAAGTGCAAGGCAGAAAATAATTTTTTGGAGGGTGAGGTGGGTGATGGTAACATCACAATGTCTGACAACAGACACCCAAAGCTTGATTGGAAAACCTCAACTGAAGCTTTGAAGTAAAAAAGGACATTTGGTGCAGCCCAACCAAATACAACCATCCTATAACTGCTGCAAAACTAGAAAACTTCTGTTGCTGACAAGAGTCCCAAGATGTGACTGAAAGCTTTATTAAACAAGATTAGAGTGTAATACCGAACCAGTTCAATCTAGGATGTTTAAAGAGAGGTCTATATAAATAAGTATGAAGTTTGACTGTAATTATTTAACAGGTGACATTGCAGCAGACAGATTTAATATAAATCTAAAGAGCAGATCATCAGTAGAGACAACAAACACTTCAAGCCCTGTAATCTGCTCCCCTTTGTCTGAAAGTTATTGTTCCTGTTTGCACTGTATGATTGTAGACTTCCATGACACACAAGTGCACACACACAGACAGATACCATGTACATATTAAAACACATTTCAACAGGTCTTAGAGCTCCTTTTAGGTTGTAAAGCCTAAATCAGTATTCATCTCTTCCTCCTCTCTCTTCTCTATTCTTGCTAGTTTCCCTCCATGGTCTTGTTTTATCTATTTTAGCCATATGTATCAACAGCTTGTCTTCGTCCAGCCCCACCTGATGCTACAGACAGCCCATACGCCTACTTATGAAATGCCACAGCTGATCTTGATGTATTTAGTGAGTAATGGATCATTTCCATTCTACATCCTGCTGCAGGTGGTGACAGGGAAAATATGCTAAAGCCCATTTAGCAAATATCATTACAGGCTAATAAAAAAGGTCAAAAACTGTACTTTCGCTTCCGTTCATTGACCGAGTGAAATTAAATGTTTCTGGCTAAGAGTCTCTAGAGTTCAGCTTCACTGCTGTTTTATATTGCATTGCCTTTAAAATACAGAATTTATTCTATTTCAAGCTGTAAATGTTTTAGTTTACTTCAAATGTTCTATATTCTCTTTGACTTTTTTGCTGATGCTCCATAAGGTAGATTCTAGTATTCTCACCTGTACTGAAATAATGTCCAGCACATGTTTATTACATCATAAGAATAGGTAATTTGCTATTTGACTAAAGTAAATTGCATAATCCTTATGCAGTAAAATGTCTTATCCATGGGCCGATATTTGAGTCGACTTTTTATTTGTGTTAAGAGAAAAAAATCAATATTAAAAAATTTATTTATTTAAAACTGAATTTGGTAAGCTTGAGGAGACTCACTCTGCTTACCCAGATCAACACAGATACATCGCTTTACAGATGCTGTATTCCCCAAATATCTTCAAGAAAGGTGGCAAGTGCGACATTAATAAAATGCATTACCTACAAAAGCAGAGGCCTTCGCTGGTTTTGATACTTTACTAAATATAACTTTTTTGACAATGTAAGTGGGGCGGGGGGTTAAGTCCTCCTTTTGATGCCAAAGGTTAAAAAAAAAAAACAACTTTCCTTCATATCACAAATGGCTCCAGATCAGAGCAGAACCAGTGTTTTATTCATCTAGTTTTCCTCCAACGCTCTTGTAGGTAAAACTTAAATCTCTCCCCTTTTGCCCAGCTAACCTACATAAGATCAGTCATCAATAATCAATAATATCAATGATCAATAGTCAAAGTGACTCCAACTGACCCCAACCTTGGTTAAATATTATCTGAATTTTCCCTAAAGTTTTTTGTGTTTGCTTTTATCATGGTGTCTTATGATTTGACACAACTAAAAGATAAAAATGTATCACTTTCTGTGTACAACTGAATTTGTTTGAGAAAGATCGAGACAGTGAGAGCAGATAAAAACAAACTGAAATGAACTTTTGTCTCTCTTGTCTTCAATATCAGTGTCATTAAACAGAAAACATATTTCCAGTCATTTTGATAGAAGTGGAGCCATCTCCACAAGACATATTCCTCTAGAGTTCTTCATTGGCATTGAAATAGCTCTGAAATCAAGCACAATTCCCACAACCATAGACCAGATATCTTATGTTGCTTGAATGTGCATCATTTACCAACACAGTCGCTGTGTGTTCCCTCTCTCGTTAATGAGCTCTCCTTTCAGCACCAGGGACAGCTCCCAGCACTCCCTCCTCCACACGCTCACACACAAACTCTCCAAAGTCATCGTCTGGTCAGGCTCAGCCTCAAAGCAGCATAGCACACTTAAACAAAGGATCTGTCTGGTCTTGTGAAGGCAGCCTCTAGGCACGGAGTACAAAGCTCAGGACTGGCTCGCTTGATCAAAATACGAGGGAGATACTTCACTGCACTGTCCATCATTGAAAAGACAGGCAGGACATTTTCTGGTACCAAGTAGCTGGTTGTGATGGGGGAAGCTAATTACAGGCTGGAGGATCCTTGAAAATGCAGAGTGAGGCAAAAACACCCCCTGATAAAGCTGTTGTTTACTTTCAAAGAGCTAAGTGTGAGTGGTAATTAAGTACAGCGGTAAAAAGCAGAAGAGGTTGTCCTCTTCCTTAATTTAATTCTGGAAAGTATGCCTAATTTCACACTGGATTTTGCCCAAAGAGATTTGTCAGTTTAAAAGCAAATAAAAGCATAATTTACCATGTGCCTCGAAGTTCTATTACCTAATGTTCTCCCAAAACCAATTTCAAGAAAAAAAACAAATTCAAAATTTGCAATTGTCAAGCTAATAACAACTTGTTTTAAGAAAACTTGACATTTTTGTGATGCGGTTTCCACATTACGGCAATAATATGCACATAAACAAACTCCTTGTTTATCAACAATTAGCTTCCACCTAGTTACGAGAAACCAACCAATTATTTATCAAGCCTCCATGTAATAATTAAATATTATCACAGTGTGATAAACAGCACTATTTTAATGCTAATACAAAATTTCCAACTGCTGGATGATTTAGCCAGAAAACACGATTATACATGACTGTGTGTTTTGGTGTAGGTATTTGTGTTTCTACATGTGAGGCAATTATGCCTAACCAAGGCTGAAGGCATTATGGCAGATGTATTTCACAGAAACATTTTATGATTCTATTTGATCTTTTAAATATAAAAGTCCCTACACAGAGAGCAAACAAGAATTTATTATTTTAGAGGGAAGGTCTTGAAGTAGAGCTAAAAACTGAAGGGAAAGGGTCACCTGACAGATGGACCATTCGTCAGTAGGCTACTTTAAAATAAAAAAGCTACATTTGTTTGTTTTCTACTTGTTTATTTGTCCAATAAATTGCAGTGTTTAATGTATAAGCCTGTCACCCAGCAAAAACTCTCACCAACTCCTTTCAGATATTCTGACTGGAGGCCTTAAAATGGTGGTGATACAGTTCATTAAAGGCTCAGCATGTAGGATTTAAGAGCGTCTACTGGTGAGGTTGCAGATTACAGTGAGCTGTATGGATAAAAAAATGGTGGGAACTAAAAGCGCAAATATCTCTGGTCTTCAGTTTTCTGGGCTATTGTTAAAACACAGAGGCACAACATAGCAGACTTGTGTATTGTTTTGTCTTGAAGTGGACATAATTTGCAGTTAAAACACATAACAAGTCTGCCATTAAAGTTAACCTTTTAAAACAATGAAACCAGTAAACATAGTTCGATGACATTGCTTAGTAGCATGGGATTATGGGATTTGTTTGTTTTTAATTGTGGAGAATTTACCATTGCAGATAAAAATCAGATTGATTTAAACAGACTATAATTTTAAGGTCGCCAGGAGCAAGTATCCAATTTACTGCTAATGTTCCTCCCTATTTGCCAGATGAGCTTGAAAACAACTGTTTGCTAACAAGTTGGTAAGCTCAACATACTGGCTGGTATTAGCCAATTGCAGATACATTTTATCAGCCAAAAAATGACTTAAAGTACAGCAGAGAGCAGAAACAGGTTTGTTTTTTCAAATGTAAAATGCCTTGCTTGCTCAGTTATCCCTTTAGTCAAGATCTCTTTTGCTTTTGTTATAAAGGAAATTTCTAACTAACACACGCAAAGAAGACCAGTTGGAGTAAGTTATGCTTCGTAATAAGGTAACTCTCATTGCACATCACAAATAACACATCCAACTAACAAGAGCAGGTTTCCACTTCAAGATTGAAACATCTTCCTACAAATATTTAGGGCAGCGGGAAA
>JAUZTA010000018.1:4828381-4840915 GCA_034780835.1 Ctenochaetus striatus | reverse complement strand
CAAACCTATTTAGTGCATAGGTGTGACAAGATGTTACCATGAGTAGTTTATGAGCGGAAATAAAATAATTATTCAGGACTGTAATAAGGCTCTTTAACTGGACTCACAGTTGAACTGTCCATTCCGGGATCGTGTCTGGTATTCGGCCCCTTTTCAGCCGACTGCAGTCCAAGAGCTCCCCAGAACACGCGCAGGGAGGGGGACACGTCCTTGTGTTGGCCCCAGATCCGCGCTGTAGACCCAGAAACAGCAGACAAAACACGGCAAACCTCGGGAAACTGCGAGGCTCCGTACAGGACCACATTTTCTCTGGCCACACAAGAGAACACCCCGCTTTAAGTTGTGTCTCTTCAGTTGAAGCGCAACCAATCCAAAAGTGCGAGAAATCACCCAGCAAAAAAAAAAAAAAAAAAAAAAAATCCCAAATTTGATGCTGATCACCAACACAGTCGATCCTTATATCCAATCCCTTGTCGTTGTGAGGGCCGTGGATGTGTGATTTAAAAGGAAAGCGGTCTTCTGAAACTTGCCCATTCCTGTGGGGAAACTTTTTTCTGCCGTGCGCCTCGCTGCTGCTGTTGGGGCAACTTGTGCTGTGCAGGATCCCCACAGCGCAGCCTGAGCACACACCAGAGGTATGCTGGGGGCGGGACCACGGGGGTGCATGGGACATGTAGTCTGCTGCTGCTGCTGCACCCCCCAAGTCCTGCGAGTTTGAACAAGTTAGGACGCATTTATCAAAAATTAAGATTTTTTTATTTCAAAGTAGGATATCTGCCATGATTTAGGCCCGGTGTCTATTCTATTTATCATTTTTACTTTCAGTCTGATTTCACAGCAGCTAGATATCAGTGTAAGTGATGCAAACTGACAGAGAAGCTCCAATAATCTGCAGAATACCTCAATATTTAAAAAATAACATGTGCATATTGTATCATTATAAAATGCAACTCACTTTTTCAACTTTTGGTATTTTACAGATGTGGAAAGTTGAAACTAATACACAGTTTTGACACTGAAACTAACTTTGCTTGACTTTTAACATTTTGGGAAAGTTAATATATTCAGTCCACTATATTTCAGTGGAGAGATGTTCTACCTCTGACTCTGTGACATTCAGAGAAAAGATGAAATTACAATTTTCTTTCCAGATTTAGATTTGACATTAAACATGACACCAGCTCATCTATATTGCTGTTTGTCAAAAAAAGGAGACACATCTGCAAAATGTTAAACGATAAGAAAAAAATCTGCTAGAACATTTCCACTGACATTTTAATAACCTAATAATCAAACACTTATAAGACTATTTCTATGACTTTCATACTCTTTATATACATCTTTTTAAATTAAAAGCAACTGCCTAAAGAAAGTTTTGACTGTAGGACCTAAGCCTTCTAGTAATTAGGCCTTATGATTTATCTGCTGTTCACTATCAGGATTAATTGTTAGGTCTTTGAGCATTCTTATAACAGTAAATAAAAATGTTGACTCTGGATTAACCTCAAAAAGCTTAAAACAGACATAGCTTTATTGTATTTTCTGCCTGGAAAAGCCAAAGATATTGAGCCTTTTATCAAAAAGGCTGATGAAACTAAACAATGTGAATTATTTAGGGACTTGAGTACCTATTTGATATTCTGGCTTCATGGAGAATCTGAATAGATTCTGATAAAATTTCTGTTGATCTACAAGTATTTAAGTAATTTTTATCTCTACTAATTCTTTACCATCGTGGTAGAATTATTTAGTTTTGATTGAATCTCCCCCTATCATTGTTTTGTTTGTATGTATTCGTTGTAACAGACAAAAGAATTTACTGTCTGATACTTTGGTAAATTTAACAAAGCAGTAGAATTTGCAGAGTATTTCTGTTTGTTTAAAACAGACAAAATACCAGGGCATGTTTTTTTAACAAGAGGTGGCTGAAAAAAAGAGTTTCTGTTAAAATTTTGTAATAGACTAATACTGCAAGAGTTTAAATAGTTTAAAAAAAACAGATGAAGTTACATCTTTGCCCCACTCCAGTTTCCAGATGATCCCTGAAAAGTGCTAATTTAACAGAAGACCAAACTTCACCTTGTTCCAGGACACAGAACACACTTTAAGGTAAAGTCACTTACAAGGCTTTAATTAACATTTTACACTTGAAAGCTGACTGATATTTTCTCATTTGCAATTTAAAAGGTGTGTGTCCTTTTTTCATTTCCACATTAAAAGGCCCTTGTGGGATATTCATGCCCAGGCAGATGTGTTAGGTTCCCCTCAGGCAAAGTGTTCAACAGTTTCCTGTTGACCAAGGTCATAACTTTCACCATCCACTGACTCATCCTCTTCTCAGCGAGGACTCAAGCTCGTTACTCTGTTGACATAAAGATGAAAGTCTGACTGATCTTAACTGAATAAAGGACAAATATCTAGTGACTTTGTGTTCTAGGCTTGAAAGATGCAAAACATGCTTTGATGAGACGTACATAGTGTGCTAAAAAACAAAAAGAGGTTATTTGGTTGAGTTGCATTTTGAGTTTGTAAACTGTTTGTAAAAGTTTGTTGGAAAAAAATTCTTCCTTAATTCATGGTAACGACAAGTTTTAAATTAATAATTTACTTAACTGGCCTGCACCATTAAAACTAAAGGACTTTTTTGCTTGCAAAGAAAATTTTAGGTGAATTTGTAAATTGTCTGTTAATAAAATAACTGCACCACTGTCTGGTCATAAAGTATGAAAAAGAAGTTGGTATCACAAGCTGACATAACTGTCAATGACAGGATTGAAGGTCAAAATTAATGTAATTCTGTAATTTCTTCCTATAAAAGTTCCTTTCTTAAATTAATAAAGACAAAAGATAAAGTTTGATGATATGATGTGAAGCATGGGATTATGGGTCTTGTAAATCACAATAATAAACAAGCAGTACTACTAATGAAAATCTATCTGATTGTTATATGCAAAGCATCCTTAAGAATACAGAATGAGGAGGAATGTTTTAATGACGCTAACTACTCTTCCTATTTGCATTAATGGAGGAACTTGCCTATTTAGCACTGCAGCACCTGATCTGGTCTGAATGGGTCCTAACTGACCTCATTTGGTTTTGTTGGGCTTACATGTTAACATATTTTGTACTTAAAAGGAACAAATATTAAAAAAAGCTGGACTTAATTTGAAATTTAGCGCAGCATGTGACCAGGCTACTGCAATAATTTAGTATCCTGGTCACAGAACACAGTCGCCTTATAATTAGATGTAATCTTTGTGACATTCTACAAGTAACTTTTGCCTTTAAAACATTTCACACCTTAGTACAAGTTACTGTGAAGACTTCTACACTTGAAGCAAGATTCTGAACACTGTAATCTAACATAAAGTGAAATATTTTGTTCCTCGTCTGAAAACTTTTTCCAAATGCTCCGATCACAATAAACCAACCAGTAACATGGTATGTTTTTGTGCTGACAATAAACACTTATTTAATGCAGTGTGCTTCAGTACCAGGCATTACTTTGAGTAAACAGACTTCAGTAGACTGAATTGTTCTGGCATGAGGCTATCACTGACTGCTTATCACCAGTCATCTGCTTTACAATGGAGATGACTACTGATAAGCAACTCTATTGTTAGTTTGAAAGTTGTCTTGTGAATGGTTTATTGCCTCTGAAGCAGCTGCTCAGAGGTGTGAGACTCGTCCTTTGGTCAGGTTAGCAAACTGCTTTGTATTCAAAAAAGGGACAAATGGGGAAAAAAGCAAAAGGAGAAATCCCCACAAACTGCTTAAAACTGGAGGTTATTTATTCAAAGAGATGCCACTGCACTCACAAATTATCTGTTAAAATTCTTGGTTAAACATGTTCGGACATTTGGTTCAACAGTCTCACCAGATGTTGACGTCTGCGGTTTTATCATGCCCGTTTGAGCAGCTAATGAACATTTTGGAGCAGCACTACATGCAAGTATTCCTGCTGCTCCATTTACTCCAATCTTCAGTCATTTTAATTAAAGGTTGTCAATAAATCGGATTGTGCCAGAAAGAAACTGGCGGTTCGACAATGTGTTGATTCAGTACTTATGGTTTAGAATGTACGTCAAGGTTATTTAGCGCTATTTACTTAAAAAATAATGAAAACTTCAATTTCTTATGCTGCTGTCAAAACATCGTTCTAAAGTCATTGGTAGAAAAAGCAGTTTAATTGAATTTGAACAACTGATTCAGTTTAACATAAGAGACATGTGGGGTGGTTTCCAGTTGGCTCATCTACTATAACTGGCTGAAACATGAAGTTAAAATTTAGCAGAATATCTGACCGTAGACAAAACGTCTCACAAGAATCAGGGACTAAGTTCTCCTTAAGGAGCCTGATGTTTCCTCAGCGCCACAGTGTGCCGACTTCCCAGCAGGGAAAAAACAAACAAAAACACAAACTTAGCAGGAATCTAGGGCAGGAATGGCATGTTGGAGTATTTTGCCTGCTTGTCGTGATTGATTAGATCCCTGCAGACTCCTGCAGGATTTTTGGGAGAACGGGATGGGGGGAGCTGCAGCGTCCCAACGGGCCCACTCATCGATGGGCTGATTGCTTCCTCATGTCTCCTCTGCTGAGGCCTCACACTGGTAACCAACACCAGACAGCCAACAACACCTCCCTCTAGCTTGACAGGTCGTTTAATCTCGGGGCCCAAGGAGAAAAATCTTACCTCTTCTTGAAGTATGTGCCAAAAAAAAATCCGACAGTTATTTGAGATAATTTCACTTTCTTTCAGTGTGAAACAACTTGTTCGCTACTTTTTTTTTTTTCTTTTTAAAAGTTTTCAGCAACTTCTGATGTCTCATCATCATCAAAGGGTGTAGCTAGAAAGTTCGGCTCAGACCCCCCAAGCACCTTGTGGCTCTCGAAAGCCGTGGGCCTCAAGAATCATCCCCACAACTGATGGCAGTGATCCCATCATGCCCTCTTTCTGCACAGCTTATACAGTGTGCAGCAGCCTTGCAGCGCGCCTCAGCTCTCACATTCCTCTCCTGGTGAAATCATATTTTCTAGCCGCCGCTGATTTGTTTGGTCACAGCGGCGCCTGCATGATAGATGTTTTTCTGGCTGTGAAACACCTCCCGTACCCCTCACTGCACCCCCCTACTCCTCCACCCTCAGACAGTTTGGAGTACATTTCGGAGGTATGTGGAGCTGTAGGTCGGTCCATCAGTGGAGTAGCAGTGCCAGAGCCTCTACACTCTGCATGAAGCACGTACAGATGTTGGCAGCTGAGCTTGCGGAGTCGCTAATGCTGCGCATGGCTGAGGGCCAGACATTATACTCAGAATAGCAACGGTGCTGAAAAATGCCTACCCAGCATGCCTAGCTTCAGGTATTGCTCTCTGCCAGTAAAAACATACAGTAAAAGCAAAAAAATGGCAAGGAAGGTATGTCTGTGTGTGCATATGTGTTCTCAATGGATTTTGCTTATGTAAAAGGGCAGAATAGTTGATAATAAAAAGCAAAATTTTATTTTTGAGGCAGCTGTTCATTTATGAATTCTTCATGCATCATGAAATGTTGATGCAGGTTAGATTTCCTGTTGACAAAGCTTTACTTTCTGCAGATGGGACTTTTTTTATTTCAGTTGAACTACAGCTGCTCATGTAAAAGCTGCTCTTATACACGATTTTATATTGACAATGCAAAATTAAATTGCTATCTATAGAAGTGAGCAAGGTGTATGGAGCATTTTAGCATCTCTTAGCTTATTGTCTTGGTTTGCAATCCACTAATACACTATTCAATTTCGGTCTCACAGCTCACGTCAACCTCATTTTACAGCTGCAGCAGGCAAATTTTGTCAGCAAACATACCCCTACCTGTTGCCTCTGACTTGATGCACCTCCTTCAGTCTTGGAGACCGCAGGCTCTTCCACTGCAAAGACTGCTGTGTGGTGTCTATTCATAGATATAACACTTATCACCAGTGATGATCCTGAACCTGAAGTTTGGTTCATCCTTGGCCTGTTGACAGAGATCTTTGCAGACTTGTTGCTTCTCCTTGGGAATCAAGAAATCACAGATGTGCACTTACTAATGTTCACAATAACACATGTAACTGAGGAGCTGATAATGATAAAGTGATGTAACTCCAAGTACTGCAGAAAGGCATGCTTGGACCTTCCACATGCACATGACCATGCAGCACTCTATTAATGTGCAACAGGAACAGTCTTGAAAAATTTTGAACGCACCTCACTCAAAAACAGAAACATGGATAGAAAGACGGAAAAATCTCCACAAATGCATTCATATCAACACATAACATTGCCACTGAGGCAGTTTGTTCAGTGCTGTCTTGACACAAAACCAAGTTTGGCTCCAAAACTGAAGCAAAAATCAAAAGAATATTGAACTTACATAAGACAACACAGCTCTGAGAGAATATTAACATTACTTAATCATTGTTGGAGGCATAAATAAGGAACTGTTTGGGAACATATTCAACTTGTCAGTTTTATAAGGTGATTAAATGCTGTGTTTTGTTTTGAGATTAATTTCATTGTGCCCAAGTGGCAAAAAAAAGCAAAAACAAATCAATTAATGCATATACCAGCCCAGTTCCCTTTCAGTTTATTCCAGAATAATAAAATTCATGTTGACTGGTGCCACATCAGCTTCACAGAGGAGGTCTAGAGAAAATCTCATCAAAGAACTTGGTCAATGAGACATTTGAGATTTCTGAGGGTGCCCATTTTTTGTCAGTAAGTTAAAGAGCAGCACCGCTGGCTGTTGTTGTTATTTGCTGGTTATAAAACTTCTATTGCATAAATTTTTTATTGTTACAATGCTGTCTCCACTTTTTTGTGTCTAACTGACTGATGAATCTGAAATTCTCTCAAAGTTCCATGAGTTTAATGAGTTGGAGTCCTGGCCTTAAATTCAAAATGATCAGGAGAAATAAAACACATGACTTATTGTGCCAAAGGACAGATAAGCCTTCGTAAACTAGAAAAAGCTGTAGATCAGTGTTACACCACAGCAGTTAGACATTTATTTGCATGAAAACAGTTCAGGTTATTACTTGAAGCACATGTGCATCTTGTCTGAGTGGCAGATGATCATTGGACCGTGAGGTATTTAGGCTCATTCCAGGTGTCGAGCCGTATTCATGTTCTCACTGCCCAACACAGGAGCATTTAAACGTCAGAACAGTGTATGTGTTGTCAAGGGCGAGCCTGTGTGAGGTTGATGTTGACGGGTGGCTGAGAGCCTCCAAAGTGGCCCGTGTTAAGGTCTGCGTTGTGTGGCTGCCGCCAATTACAAGTCTCAGAGCCTGTAACAAAATGTCTGCTGTGTGAACTGGTCAGCGGGGATAAATGAGGCAGTGTGTGGAGCCGGGTTAGGATGCCTGCCTCTTATAATTAATGGGACAACTGACTCTGGCATGGAGTGTGGTGGCTCAGACTGATGGCCATATGATTTGTCAACATGTGTCCTTTCACCCCATAATTTCATACCCCTAAAAAAACACACACACTCTCTCTCACACACAAACACTCATTCACACACACACACACACACACACACAAACAAATAAGTGTCACCAATCCAGTATGAGACCAAATTAAAACATGATCACAATCTCCTCCTCTGTTGCTGAGTAACTGGTCTATTAATGACCAGAAAAATGCTTTTCCAGAACATAACGATGTCTTAGTGAGGCTGACCTTTAACCTTTTGTATATAAAATGTCATTGTTTTAACATTTTATCCTGCTATACACTTTTGTAAAAATTTGTAACAGTAAACAAATGAATTCTTAAGTAATGTCCAAAAACAATTCTGTGAGGTCAAGTAGCCTTGACCTTTGACCTTCGACCACCAAAACCTTTTTCAATAATATTTAGGGCCAAATGGATATTTTTTTTACCAAATTTGAAGAAATTCTCATGAAGCTTTCCTGTGATATCACATTCTCAAAGATGGAAAAACAGACAGTTTAAAAAATACAAGACTCCCCCACCAAAGTCGTTTCTGGCACAGAGACACAAAAACATTAGTGCTGAAACTACCTTTTACTCAATGCACAACAGCAAAGTACCGATATTATTCGTAGATTGACTTGCAACCTAAATGTTAAAAAAAATACATGTCATTTCTGTCAACGAGCCAACATCATGCTGCTGTCTGGGGTTCACAGGCTCTCACACAAGTCTTACGGAGCTAAAAATGCAGGAAGAGCTACAGAAAGTTACAAAAGAGCGCAGGAGCAACCCAACACCTCGCAGCATCTCCTGTTCCACGTCTGGAGCCCACCTGGTGAATGAGATGACTCTACCTGCTGCCATACCTTACAGCTCACTGCTTTCACATCCATCTTTCTCTTGCACATGGACCTGACATCCACATGCATCACATATGGTCCCCTGAACACACCGGGACACATGAAGCAGAAACGCAGACACACACAAACACGCTTACGCTCTCTTTGTCTCCTGAGGTGTCGCATGTGCATAATTACAAGCTGTATCTGAACCAGATGAGAGGGATCATTTCCGCTCAGCTGTTAGGATCTACAAACACACAGCCGGCCAATAAAACAGCCAACACAATGTGGCTTTGTTGAAACAAATCACACACAAGAGACGTGAAATATTCAACATGGAAAAGTAATAAAGTGCTATCGATGCTTGAGCATACATTTATAATACCTAATAAAATCGCATCAATGGAATCGCAGTGTTTTTTTTTCAGACAAAGGCAGTGAAACACTGTGTGCATTCAGAAGACAAATCAGTCTGTATCTCAGGGTTGTGCATTTGCTTTACGGCACTTGTTTTTTTTTTTTTTACCTCTCTCATTATTGAAACCCCTGTGAATCTTCACCACAGATAAGAGGAAATGAGAAATACTATAGGAATTCAGCCGCTTGCTTTCTCTAGCTATGACCTCTGTGTGTTTCTGTGTCACATCAGAGTGGCTCTTGAATTTTGATGCCGGGATTTCATTGGAATTCAGCAGCTGACTGACAAACCCCTCAGGAGCTCAACCAGCTGCGTAGACAGTCTTTGTTTCTGTGACCACAATGCTTAGAGACTGTACCATACAAGAAAATACGATGCTGTGTTTGGTGTAGTTTGCTCAGTGTAGCACAGATGTGGACTCAGACAGAATGGGAGAAAATGAGGGGGAAAAAAAGCTGAAACAAGAAGAAGGGGGGGAGATGTGGAAAGACAACCCATGAGTGAAAGGAGGGAGATGGGAAGTGACATGTTCAGCCCAACGCTGTCTGAGAGCCAAAGGTCAAACTATGATTTATACCAAGGCGCCACAGCTCTCGGAGTCCAGCCATTATCTGTGAATATCAGTCATACATCACATGACCCCACAGATCTGCCAAAATATAACCCCTTCAAAATAAATTTCCCCTAAATGACGAAGACAAAACAGACCATTTTCATGATTAAAAAAAAGCCCAAATTATCAGTTACTTGCCTCCTGAGCCAAACAAGCCCTATCACACATACTGCTGTTGCCTTCTGCACCAAAACAAGCCCACAGAGGGAGAGAGGGCAGCAGAGAGGGCAGCATGGAGTGTTTTCAGCCCTAGAAACTTGAGCCCTAAAGGCTTACTGTCGCCATGCAAATAGACAGACATAGCTTTAGTGATAAATCTGCTAAATTTCTATTGTGCGGCTCCGACCACCAATGGCTTCCTCTCTTCTCCCTCCTCCCTCACCTCATACTGAATCTTCTTCTTCTCTGTTGAAATAACCAGGGCCCATTCAAAATCCTGGCTGCCCTGACAGTTTTATTTGCCAGGCCGTCTTGTTAACACAGTGAATAGCCGGGCCGGCCTGTGTTATGCAGATCAGACTGGGTTACCGAGGGGACAGACGTCAGCAAGCCATTCAGGGCCGGGTTAAAACTCAACCACAATCCCTCTTGTTCTGCGGCAACCATCCTCTTTTCTCCTCCTCTTCTGCCCCCTCGCTGCTGCGATTAGCCAGCTTAAGTTTCAGCAGAGGGCCCTGATGCATACAAGGACAGGCTTTGTCCAGCGCCAGTCGGCTCTGGCAACCTGAACTAAAGCCACTGCTTTAAATGAAGTTTTATGTTGTGCCGCTCGCCAGAGGAAATGAAGGAATAGCAAACAGCAAGATTTTACGACATAAATCCTCCTTTGTGGTCTGACTCATGGCTGAGCTGGCCAAACCTTAACAACAGGTCAAGTGTAACCTTTTAAGTGCGCAGCTCTAAAACAGTGTCACTCTGAGGAGAGCAAGGTCATGTGATCAGGCCGATCAGGTAGCATATTCACACTCAGGGCACATGTTAATAAGCCTGGTAATGAGACTCATTAGCACAGGGAAAATCAATCAAGCCAAAGGCAAGTATTAATAATTCAGCAGGAGCATGTTGTGCAAGGAGAATCTACTCCTATTCCTAACATGCCCAGAGCAGCCCACTCAGCTTATCGAGTTACACAGGCACAGTGACACACAAGCAGCCAGGTAACAGTAGCTCCTCTTTCATCTGTCTGTTTTTTTTACCCCTCAGAGTTTTCAGGTTTCCTTCATTTCAAGTCACTTCCGCCATCTCATTCCGTCAGATCTCGAGGAATGCCGACAGAGGAGTGGCGTCCTCATAAACCAGGCCGTTTAAACAAGCCGGTCCACGCTAGGTGCCTCTCAGACGCTGTGTTCCCAGTGGACATTCATCCAGACACATGAACCGTGAACTTGCTTCTGTCATTATAAAGAAGCAGCAACTCCACTGTAAACTTCCGTCACACAGAATGAGAGCGAGCACAGTGCAGATAATCCCAACGTCAGTCACTTGGGCCTTTAATCACATTATTTACCTTCCTTTTTTAAGAACAACTTTTTTTTTTTTACACCACAAAGTTTGCAGACATGGGCTGTTGGATTTAACACTAACATCTGAGTCAAATAACCTCTAAAGTAATTTCTTGAGGGTAATGTTTTGGTAGGCCTGGGTGAGTTTAAATACCCAGAGCTCCTTTTCTTGACTCTGAATGGGAAATGCCTCAACACACTCAGTCAACTTACTATAAAGGACCAGGCTGAAACACCCCCAGGAGTTTAGCTTTGTGGAAACATTGTATACAGAAGCAGTGCAGAAGAGGAGAGGAAGAAGAAGAAGAAAGAAAAGGGTGAAAAACAGCAGCTGTACTGGAAGTGCATCTATTGAATATTTAGAGAATTCATCTATATTTCAGTGAATTCTGAGACAAACACATGTTAGGAGTGTGGAGGATGATATGAGGACTGTGCTGCAGAGCTGAGAACCATTCGCCATTCGCCAACTTTAAGAGCTCAGTTCTCCTGGCTGTGCCTCAAAAAACGACACGTGAATCACAGGTCACAGAGAAAGTCAGAATGATGGTCTAAAACTACATTCAGAAATCAAATTTTACCAAAAAAAACTTGCTTCCCAGAAAAACGGGTATGAAGATGCAGAATAACTTCCTTGCAAATTTCACAGGGCACATGAATGACACTCGTCAAGCTTTAGCTTCATGCAGAGATGGATGCTTTACCACAGTGGCTTCCAGCTGACAAGTCAAGAAAACACTGTAGAAAATAGGTGTGCAAAATTTATTAATCAAATCAACAATTATCATTCTCTTTTGCATTTCAACACTTTCATTATTAAAATTCTGAAAAATGTAAAACATTTTCTTTTTTCAATTATTTGTGAACTCCCACCTTAAGGTCATTTCCTTTAAATGATAAGTTGTGATATTGTGCTATGAATGATAAAGTGAAGATGATGAAAATGATTAAAAAAACATGTCTTTAAATGATCAACTATTTAAATAATCTGTTTAAATTAATCAAATAATGTCATTTGGTTACTTCCAGCGTGAAGTATCATCTAATTTAGATCATGGAAACTATCTTTGTAGAAAGGTTACTTGTGCATGTAAATTTTGTTAACTTGGCTCATTTTATTGGGGGGCTGGATTCATGGCCGATACAATAGGAGGTGAGTGGTAGTCGACTAACACTTTAGAAAATATTGGTTAAAAAATGTTTAGACCTTAAGATGGCACTAAATGAAAGTTAAAAATAATATTAAACAAGATTATTTTAATTAATCTTGAGTAAAGCATGTCTTGACAAATGTAAACTCCCCTCAACAGTTATTGACACATTTTACTCAAAACTACAAATGTAATCCTTTTGGTGGCGCTACAGGGACAGTCAGGATACCACCGAAGTCTTTCGCATTCTCTGTTTAATATGGATATTTGCCATAAGCTCTGTGGAAATTTGTCCCACATTTGCTGAAATGGATGGACATTTCCACTCACAGATTCCTGTTAGCGTGACTAAATATTCTGCTGTTAAATGTGACGCACGTCAGTTTTAAAGAACGTAAATCATGCCCATAAATGTTAGTATGAGAACATGAAAATGCACCATAATAGAAACCAAATCTGTTTAAAATGTGTTTTCTTGCCTTATTTAACTTAGCAACAGCATAAAGACAAACAGCATCTGGAATGTGACCAGTAGAAACAGTATGTGCAC
>JAUZTA010000018.1:4750066-4760293 GCA_034780835.1 Ctenochaetus striatus | reverse complement strand
TTGAACTCCAGAGAATAAGTCCAATTTCTTTAAGTCGGAACAAGATTTTCACAGGAATAAAAGGAGGATTTGTTGACTTGACTTGAAACAAAAAGGGTTTTTTGTTCATTCTCACAGCGTCGTGAAGCTGTGGAGACGGCGTGAAAAAGAGGAAAATGGCGTGACTCTCTGTGCAGCAGAGATTTTTACTGAGGAAAAGAGCAAACGATTTGACAAATGTAAAAGCTTTTCTAAACATGGTGTTTTACAACAACCACATATGATTCAGCAGCTAAATGAACATTTATTTGTAAAAAAATGGTTATAAATTATCTTCCAGCTGAGGGTGAAAGAGCGATATTTACAGTTTGACTACTCCATCATCGACCTAATTAAGCAATTTTGTATGCCATTATTCCTGGTTTGTAACATAAAGAGTCCCATGAGGCTGTGATTATACCGAACTAATCATTAGCAGTCTGAAATGTAACGTGTGACAGGCCTGTTGTTGTGAGCAATTAAGGATTTTGAAGAGAGCAGGAGTTCTTCAGAAGTCAGCGTAGAAGTGGCTTTAGAATTTCAAAACAAAGAAAACAAAGCTGTCAAAGCTGCAACTGCTCGATAAAAGATACAAAAAACCCCCCAAAAAAACAACTGAAGGTCGTGAGCAGCAGTGTCTTTATCCAGACTTATTTGGTTATTGGATTCACAAAACCACCCACAAGGAAGCCAAAATTAGCTTTCGCTCGCTCTGAAAGTATAATTTCATACTGAGCACAAGTACATAGTGAGGATTATAATGTTCTTTGTGACCTTTAATCAAACTTGAGATATCACATTTAGATTATTACAGTGTTGGGATGATTTTTTCTTTTCAGGGTTAAATAGAATTAAAAGACAATAAAGGCAGGTATGAGAAATCGTTACAGCTTTATAAAGATGAAGTAAACTGTAAAAAAAGAAGCCATATATGCAGTATTCATTATATGTACATTTTACAACTTGTGATGTTTCTCCAAATCCGGACTGCATCTAGTTTGGAGAATTGCTCATTAGCTTTCATTCACGTCTGCATTGCAAAGATTTGGCTGACTTAGTGCAGTTTTATGCATAAACTTCAGACTTTTCTCATTTGCAAATATATTTAAATGTAATTGTAAAGCGGGAATGAAATTCTATAAAATAACACTTCCATCTGTTCCGTCCATCATGTAGAGACTACAGGAACTATACAAACTGGCTAATTTGAAGAGTTTGTTTCATGCATTTCTTCAATTGTGCCTTCTGTTGTACAATATCTCCAGATTTTTTAATCTCTTAAACGTGAACGAAATACAAAAGATTTATCACTGGGTGTGTGTGTGTGGAGATCTTTGGAATTGCCTGCACATTTGATGGGGCCGACAACTGAGATGCACAAAGTAATGTAACAAATGATAAAATCATTGTTTTAATTTACTGCTCAGTAATTATCCAAGTACAGTTCTATACAGAACTGACTAAAAGAATAGTCTCTCTCAGACTCGCCCAACACTGATCATTAAACCTCAGTTCATCCAGCTCTACTTGATGGATGATTTTCTCTTCTTAATGTCTTTCTGTAATTCACTGTGGACTCCACTGCCAGTGCAGATGTGCAGTGATGAGTGTACACACACAGAATAATTGAATGGCTGCATGGAAGTTTTTTTTTTTTTTTTTCTTTTCCCAGAAATCTGATGGGTGTGATCACTGACAGTGATCCACCATAAAGAAAAAAACCCTCTCACAGCAAACTGCCCCTGCTCGCCTGTTTCAAAGTAGCCTGCTGGCAGACAACCAAACCTTGCAGTCCACTGTAATCTGCTCTGACTCTGCGGCTGCACCTCCAGTCCACTTTCTGCAAACACTCCTGAGAGCGACTAATGCAGAAGCTGTTGATCTCATGCTTGCATGTCAGAGTTCTGGTAATGTGTTCTCATATTCAGACAAGCTGTGTACAAAACGTTATACAAATCGTTCTATAACAAACATAACAGTTTAATTAAACACAAAGAGCCACTGAATTAAAGGAACTTCAGTTACATAAAATATAAGGTGGAAATCAATTGAAGAAGACTGTGAGTAGACTGATGTGATGAATAAAAAGATGCAAAAGTAACTCCATTAAACAAAGTGAATGCAAAAAGGATTAAGCAAAAAAAGCAATTATGGTCGTAAGCATCTGCAGAAGTACAGAATCAAAACCTCAAAAACAACAGTAATACCACACAGAGACTTTCCATTAAGAGACAAATTAAATGATCGTATTTAAAGCCTCATGCTGATGTTTCCACCAAATTAAAATACCAAAATTTTCATTAATATACCGAAGAAAAAGAATTCTTTTAACAATACAAGAACACAATACTACAGGTTTTAGTCTGTTCTAATCTAGTTGTCTACAGTGCACAATAATATGCACTCATGTCATCTGTGATACCATGAAATGAAAGGGTGTGTTATCCTCACCCTGACAAGTAAACAGGAAGGAAAGCCTTGCTATCGACAGACTTTTTTTTCCCTCCTCCTCTCAACCTTGCTTGCTTTTTTTTTCCCCTGTGTCTGCGAGGCTCAATATTCAGCGATCAAATGTAACCTTTGAGATGTCGATAACGTTGAGGGCCAGATCAGGACAGAGAGCAAAGAGGAATGGAGGAGTTGACCTGCGCTTGTTCCAAAAGTTATGAGCCACCTTTAACCTTCACAAAAACTCGACAAACCATTTGCTTCACATGCCGCGGCCGATCGGTCGCTACAAACTGGCTTGTGACCCTGAAAGAAACGTGTACAATTAGCAGAACTTACAAAGGTCTGAGGGGCTTTCTTAATCAATCCATTATTGTTTCCTTCCTGACATAAAATCAATGGATGGCCCATCATGAAAGCTGTACTACTGTAATGTCGGAGCCATGACATCGAGAACATTCGATTATGGGCCACCAGGTGAAGGACCTTCAGAAGGCTTCTTGAAGGATGGAGGTGTTCTTGAAGCATCCCATAATCTGAAAGGATGAGAAAGCAGCTCTGAGCATGGGGCATGTAGGGAGGCTGCGTTCACTGCCAGCATGATCTAAGAGGTTTATTTATTAGCTTAACATCTTATTTTAAGCTCGAACACACCCCCTTCAAATATTTAAAAAGATGCTTTTAATCCGTTTCTGACAGTGAGGACAAATGAAGTGTAGCTTTTCACATCACAGGGAGTTGATTCCTGCTTTAGTGTCTGGATAAAGGGCTGTTGCCTTGATTGGGAATGTGTTGTAGCCCTAAAGTAGAGACTTTGGACTACAAGGCATTATAATTGATTTTTCACATACATTTCTGAGGCCTAGAAGACAGAAGTCTCTGCTTCTCTGTAGTAAAAGGCAAATAACTGCTGTTGCAATTAATATTAGATGACGGAACAATAAAGTAAATGGTATCATTTATTAACTCAAAAAGTGGATTTAAAAGTGACACTTAAAACTACTTGACCAGGTGTGAAAGTTTATTTATGTTATTTTTGAATGAATGAAATTCACTGGATATGTTACGGTGTGCAAAGGTTTTGAGGTGTGTTTCTAAGATTCCAGTCTCCATAAATACAATTTTTGTTTTTGTGTTCAAAGCATTAAAAAATATTAATTAAAAAGAAATCTATTTCTAGAATCAATGCCCTTATTTTTCAAGTTTTTTTTTAAATTTGGAGAAGAAATAATAAGACAGAAAAAGTTCTATGGTGTAACCTTCAAGGAAACAACAGGTCAAAGTTTTCCTCCTACATTTTTTTGCACACGTCTTTTCCAAAGCAAACAGTTCCTGGCTTTTTATTTATGAATATCAGTTTTATGGATATAATCTGGCTATTATCTGAAAATTAAACCAGAAAAACAGAAAAAAAAATTAATAAAAAAATGTAATTATGGTTTGACCATGCTATGAGCCCCATAACAATCCACCAAACCAGAGGCAAAAATCTCAGAGATGAGTATCTCAAAACCCCAGCAGATGTAATCTAAGATTACAGTATCTGCTTGGCTACATCATCAAAATAAAAACATTCCCTTTTAATCAAAATTTAAAAAAAAAAAAATCAAAATTGTTCAATTTTGAGAACCATTTTTTCTTCTTTAGGAAATGAGCTAAATCAACAATCTGTCTATCTATTGATCTATTTATCTATTCATTTAACCAATAGTCTTTGCTGTCAGTAACAGCTCTGATTTGTGAGCAGCTTCCTGCATCACAGCACAGATTTTCTGCCTGTTCAAGACGCAACTCAAAGCTGTTTGGCTCAACAAGACAAAGCTGCACACCAACACCATTGTTTTATTACATAAAAATGGGAGTATATGAGTTTTTGACTCCTCCTTTGACTTGTGGTTTGCAGCTGTGTGAGCCATATCTGCATATCTGTGCATACGGATCCCCAAACTAACCACTGGAAACAAGAGAAAAATGCAGCTCTGCAGAACAACCTTTTTTTTCTGTTTGTTTGTGAGTCCTCAACCAGCAGAATAAAGGGGTTACCACATCTGTCGAAAAAACATGCTGCTTGTCCCCAGGCTGGACTCCACAGCCAGAGCAGATTTTTTTTTTACAGGCAATCCCAGCTACGTGCATGACATTTGCAAACCTACCCAGAATGCAACAAAACCAACTTTTCAGCTCTGGCTCAGACTGATGTGACCCAACTGTGCTGGATGTGTGACTGCACCCTAAATTGCTCTTTCCACACTTGTGCTAGTCTGCTCCTGAAAACCACTGGTCCTGTTTATTCTCCTCCTCAGCTATCAAACAGTAATACCTGATGGAGTTTCAGCTTGAAAGGTGCAGCTCCGCTCTGTTTAGGCTGCTTTGGGTTTAGTCAGACTCAAAACACAAAAACAAATAAACCTCTAACAGCCTTTTATTGTCTTCCATTGCTGCTTGCTGCCAGACAGTCCCTCACTGTCCCTGACCTGCACAAGGCTCTTGTCACATCTCACTTTCAGCCCCGAGAAATGGAGTTTGACTCAGGCTGTTCTTGCCCTGAATCCTCCGGGGGCTGTATTAAAAAGGCATCGCAGCAATGTTGACAGGAATACGTTTATCGGGATTGTGTCTCCTTACAAGAGGCGGCTGGGGGTGGCGCTGGCTGCCACAGGTCGCCTTGGCTGGTTTGCAGGCCATTTGATCTCCATATCACCTGCACTGGTTAGCCACCAGGCTGGCGCTTCAGATGAAGCCTCACATCATGGAGTAGAAGGAGACTGGATGGGTGCTGCTTTTTATTATTTTAAACCGTTGAGCACAAAGCTGATTTTTTTTAATTTATTTTTTTTTGGCAAATAAATCCGTGAGCAGCAGTTAGTGTCTCTCCTTTTTGTCAGGCTTGGCAGTAATTGCAGGGCTGTCAGGCATTTGGAATACGAATGTAGACGCTAATGACATCAGTAGCTTCATACCTCCTGCTCTCAAATGCTGCGCTGTGTTTCAAAGCATTAAAAACAGCTACGCAGGTTTTCATTTTAGCTTTCTGCATCAATTCAAATCAGTCAGCAGTGGGACATTTCACTCCTCTGTGTATCTGTACCGCCAAACTTTGTCATGGTTTACAGCACCTGCTATGCCTCATAAAACATGAGAAGTGTTATTGTGACAGTTGAACAATCAATCTTTATTTTTACTGCAAATGAACACCTCTACATTCCCCATCTAGAAGCAGGGCTTGTGTGGTTTGTAGGAGTGTACATTACATACATAATTTAGGATTTTCCAGTCCAACAAACTGCCAGTTCCTAAAACCTCCTGACCCTTTCATTGGATCTTATCACATGGAAAATGTGTTTGGTAATGTCTTCGAACCTAATTATACTCATCCCCTTATCAAATTGACAACATCATAACCTGAGCATCTAGTTGCAAACACCCCTCTACTGTCTTCTGCCCTTCTAATTACATACAGTGGGAGCTGTGGGGAGTGTGTGTGAGGCAGTAAACACTCACAGCTCACAAACCCAAATGTCTGACAGCAGTTTACTGCACTGCTAACTTATACTTTACTGGATCTTTATAGACAGGTGGGAAACTAATTCATGAACCTTAACAAATGAGCAAAGAAATAGGCTTCTAAACTAGTTAAAGTCTGAAAATTATATGAACCTTTGCAGATGTGACCATGATAAGCAACCTTGCCTCTTAAAACTTATCTCTGCAGTCTGACACCAGATGAGCCTTTGTGGGTACTGACTTGTAGACTAACAGTTTACAGTCATAATAACAGCTCTTTCAGTCTACAGAGCCATTTCCTGAGCTAAATGCTAAAACACATACATGCACATGAAAGTGCTAACATGCTAAAGCTAAGAAGGCATAATGTTAACTACATTAACAGTTGTAGTTTATCGTGTTAGCATGCTGGTATAAGCCAAGCATGAAAGGATGGTGCAAATGTAATGTGTTTTGAAGGTAATGATTATTAAACCAAAGTATTAAACCAAAGTATCAAACAAAACCAAGTATTAAACAAAATATTAAACAAAGTATTAAATATGAACTGAACTGACCTTTTAATGGCACTAGATGAGAAATTATTTCATCTTGAGTGGGACATGGACGTCTGCTACAAATGTTATGGCAATCTGTTCACTGACTGCTAGACATTTTTATGAAAACCACGAATGTTAACCTTGTAATGGCATGGAGGAAAAGTCAGGGGATCTCTTATGTCATTAAGATTCCGTCTGCACTAAATTGAATCTGAATCCATCAAGTAGTTTTTCAGACAGCCTGTTACAGTTTGGTCCAAAGTGATGAGCAAACCTGCAGAAAAAGCCATATTGCCTTTGAGCCATGTGATGGTGCCTTTGTTAGAAAGTTTTTGCCTGTTTTTTGTTTTTGAGCAAGGAATCACTACGAGAATGGTTTTAAAAGTTTTCTTTATGGAGAATATACTTGATAATTAATCAGTAAATCACTGCGGGAAGTCTGTTTGTTGTGAGAATAAAATGAAGAAGTGAGCCAACAAGGCTGAGGTGAAAAAGCCTCTACCTGTTCACACTGGAGAAAATAATACCTGCTTTTTTTCAGAGATCCTTGCTGCTGCCACTGGAGTTTGAATGTCAACTGGTGTCATCCACACAAACACGACTTAACGGGGAAACACAGCAGGATTCAAGTAAACAGCTTAGAACCTGCGGGTTGTGGTGCAGCATAAGTCATTCCATTTTGCCATTAGAGGCATAATGGCTCTTTATGGGGTTTTGTCATTGCATTTCACCTTAAAGGCCCCGCAGCATTATGCAAACTAGGTTAGGATGAAATCTGACTCTGACACCTCTTCTGACAGCAAAGTCATTACTAGGAGATTATGAATCAGACATTTAGTCCACAGTCAGGTTTATGAGATGGATTGGTGAGGGCTCTTGGGCTCTTTTGCATTTAAATAACCTCTTGTGGCCCACTCAAACACTCCACTTTATTAACGCTCACCCCGACTAATGATGTAGAACGCCCTATTAATTGCTGAAAATGCCGGCTTCTGATCCCCATGTCGCTCTCCCTTCCTACCTTTTCCCCTCGCAAGTGAGAGATATATGTGTTGACATTGTGATCAAAGCCGGGCGCTGATATCACGACTTCAGTGTGAGTCAACGTGGAAGGTTCAACCCAGAAGGATCAAGGGTCTTTATTGCAGAGGAAGCAGCTGAATCCAAAGCGATGAATGAGCCGCAACCAGAGTTTCTTCTCTCTGGTTCTCCTCGGTGTTTGGGTTTGAATCAAATATCCAAACACAACGTGAGATCCTATAAAAATGTATTGATCCCTGTGGGGGAACTCGGCTGCTGCAGCGGCAAGAGTGATGGTATTCAGCATGAAGAAAATGACTGCTAACATAAACACAAAAACAACAGCTATATTCATATTGATGCAAGCAATAAGCAGTGCAACAGGACGCAAGCATCTGTGTGGTTATAAACATAACAATATTATATTTCCAGCTAACAGTCATTTACATTCACCTTAGGTGCACCTTCTGATTGACACACAGGTACTATCTGTGTTACCATTATCCATCCTTTGCAGGCTTGCAGGGGGCTGGTGTGTGAGGAGGAAAACCTCAAATAGGTTGTTATTGTAGGGTTGATACATAGAGACAAACAAGAAGCAGTAAACCAACAGAAACACGAGGAGTTTGTGCAAACTCCACACAAACTGTCACAAATTCAGAACAGATGTTTATTTTAAAAGTCAGTTTTTCAGTCTGTATTGATGTTTCCCCACTTGGCATTATTATTTCATATGTTTAGTCACAAGCTCCTCATCTTTTAGCCATTTGCAGGCTACACACTTCTAACAAGTTTAGTCTGTTAGCTCCTGTTAGGGCAACAACAATAATATATAATTTTGAATCAACCCAGTAAAGGTTATTGTCGTAAAATACACACAGTATATGGGTTTTATTGGCAAAGCTCTTTTCTGGTCTTATTTAGTTTTTCAAGTTGAAGCTTCTTAGCCACTTATTAGCTAGGCAGCACTGTGAATTACACTATTACATTCTGTCAAACTGGAACACTAGAGATAAAGTCAGCAGCTAGCTTGTTAAATTTAGTTAGAGTTAACACTGCAACATTTGATTTTAGATGGTTTTCAGGAACAGACACACAACTTTCTTCATAGTGTCGTTGGTCAGAAGGATCCAGCCAACTAGCTAGCAGTCAGATCGCTAACTGGAAGGGGGCATGTGAGTGGCTGAAATGTCATGATGATGTTACAAAATAAAAATCACATGACAAAAATTGATTTTGATAATAATGCAATTCTCAAAACAAAAACAGAGCAAATAAATAACTGAAAATGAAAGTAAATAAGGAGAAATATATGTTTACAGTTAACCCCAATATAAAAAGTTAAATTGTATAAGTTAAGATTTAATTATTTATTTGTTTTTATTTGTTCATCTATAAATTTTGCACAATTTTCTTATAAATGCACTGATTTTATCTTAATTTTTTTTTCTAATTGATCTTCCTAGCATTGCAGCTTTGGGGTTTGATAGCACTCGAGCTAAAACTTTCCTAAACCCAATCAGATACTATTTGAAGCTGTGACCTGGTCCAATATTTGAAATCAATACGGAGGAGAAAATGTTACCGAGGTGCTGTATGATCTCAGCCTGCATCCTAATCAATATTACATCCTCGTTAGCGAGACAAATTATCCCTGGTCTCAGTGTACAGCTCACTCTGTGTCCCGATGCTGGAATGATTTGCCTCTCTCTTCAGCCCGGCTCATTTCTAATCACACCTAATGGGGGAATTTTGATAGAGATTAATTGCATCCCTTGAAACTCTGGCTCCCACCTGCCAGTTTGGGCCCTCACCACCCAGCCGGCCCCTGAGAGTATCAGTTTAACCCGAGTAAAACACAGAGATGGCTGCCAGGGAGGAGGAAGGGAGCTCTGGAATCAAACACAGAGTGGTGTGACAGTAATGCAGCATGGGGAGTAACACTGATGGATTTTGGGAATTTGAGTGGACATGTTTGTGTCTTTGCCTCTATGTGTGTGTGTGTTGCTCTTTTCCCCTGGCTTCTTTATATACAATGCCTGAGTGGCTGCTGGATCTGACAGCTTCCCGGGATTCCTGTGTGGCCGACCTCTTGAGGGTCCTGTTGCTATGTGAACCACATAGAGCAGGATGCACCGCAGCAGGAGCCGTCTCCCAACCGAGCAGCGAGGGCACAATCACACCTGCTGCTCATTGACTTCCGTCCAGACTAGAAAAGTTCACTCTGGTGTATTTTTGCTTCTTGTTTCATTTCATTTGACACTGATCAATAACAAGCCAAGATGAGCTCGTAAACAAAATGACTCCAGCTCATTTATTGGACAGTTTTAGTCACAGATGGGCTGTATTTTAATTAAATAAACTTGAAATGTATTCTTAGATTTGCATATTGTGTCAAATTGAGAGGAAGAGATGTAGGACTTTGCAGGACTGATCACATTTTTGGTTCAGATCTTGTGTTCTTTCTTCTGGCCACTGCAGAGCGATGATATGCTGCCAAGGCACAAATCCTGACAGAGGAAGAGCTAATTAACTCCTGAGGTGAAAGTAAAATGTGACAAATCAAGGTTTGCTGTGCTTTTCTGAAGCCTTATTTTGAAGATTGTTTTCTTTGCATGGCATTTTCTGGATATCCCTTTTTTCATTTAGTTTAATCGCACTCATTTATTTAATTATATAGTTGTGCTTTTATATCTGT
>JAUZTA010000018.1:4664173-4685339 GCA_034780835.1 Ctenochaetus striatus | reverse complement strand
CACAGTACTGTGCGTGAAAAAGACATTTAAAGAGATGCTGGTGTAGTTACTCACCTGTAGCCGCTCCAGTTGGTACAGTCATCTCCCAGACACTGATCACAAGCACCATTACAAGAAGAGCCCCTTTACTTCCGATCTGCATGTATCGCTCACTCATCCTGGAAAAATAAGAGAGATTAGGCCTAAAATGAGTGGGTGATTAGTATTTTACTTATGACAGGCAAAGCCATAAAGTTCTTGCAGCACAGATTATAACATCAGACTTTAATGTATTTGTATTAACCAACCAACATGTCTTTTAATGCCACTATTAACTGTCATTTTGCCCTGTAAGCTCTTGAGTTGAGTTGGAAGGGTTTTTGAGAAACGAAAAAAGGGTGCTGTTTAACTAGCTTATAGTTTAACTTCACTGTAGCTCAGCTTCTTGGAATGCATATTTGCTCTTATCAAGAGGAGATACAGCCTCTTATCCATCATGTTGCTTCTCAAAACAAACTACAGCTGTGAATGTGCCCTGGATCACCATCTCCAAATCCTCTTTCTTCACCCCTGCACCTCCTCCTCCTCCTCCTCCTCCTCTCTCCTCTGACAGAAGGCTCTTACAGCCTTAGCATGAACAGAAGGTGAAGACCCTTAGCTGCCCCAACAGGCTTCAGTAAGTCTGTTTAGGCTCTACAGCAGAGTGGAAGAGAGCGAGCAGGCCGCAGTGGCTAATCCATCCCTCCACAGTACCTTCTCCTCCCGCTCCCTAATGAAGTGTGGTTGAAGCCGGGGCCACACTGCATAAAGCCATCTGGCACAGTGTGTTATCATTGACAGACAGCGATCAAATTTCAAACGGGGATGCAGGAGCAGTACGGTAATTACTGGAAAAGGCAGGGGATCATATGGCGTGAGGATACAATGTTACATGCCGCATTTACGCCCTATTTAGTGCCTCCCGCCTTTTATCTGCCTGCTAATTGACTTATAGATTGGTGAAACCTCGTTGGGGTTCTCAGATTATTCGTGTAGTTAAGTTTATTTTGGCAGACGCAACCGTGACCTTTTGTCCAGATTTTGTTGCACCTCGAAATGCTGCTCAGGAATTAGAATGGAGTGGCGAGGAGCACAAAGAAAAGTCGTATTTTAAATGTGCCCTCTAAATAAGACGTCTACCACCAAGACGTACAGACAATGACAACTTAATCACATGGGAGACAATTTCTCATAGAGACCAAATGTACATCTGAACACACAATGAAAACTGATGATGTAATCTTTTCCAAAAGAATGCAAGAAACACAAGCTAAACATAGACACAAAAATATTTTTGTGAAATAAATGTTTTGATATCTGTATTGATTGAAAACAGATATAAAATGGGTTATTACTTCCAGAAGCCTTTTAAGAGGCAGACAACCAGGGCAACACTTGACAGCTGTAGAAGCTTAGCTTTGAAAAATAGCAATAGGGCATATAATGTGTTCCTGTGACAATACACAACTTTATCACATTTTTCACTGATTTTAGTGAACCAGATCATGTTTTATTAAGAAATAACTTGGTCATTTGCAAAGTTTTCAATCATGGCTCTTTCAGAAAACCTTTTTTTTCCCCCATGGTGAGAGAGATGGCAGGAGACAAAAAGAAAAAAATAACAGAGTCATAAAGAGACTGAGACAAAAAAGCTTTGGACTTTGTTAATATAACCCTTAATACTTAAAATACTTGCCAACCAACATGAAACTGTATTCGATTTTGCTCTGATATGTAAATTGTTCATATAACTAGATTGCAGTTTGAAAGAGTGCAGTTTTAAATCCCCAAGAGTCCTGATTTTAACTCGAAAAGTTAGAGGGTCTGAACAGGCTGTAGTATGCGAAAACTGAGCTAGTAGCTGTTGATTTTATCAGCTATTGACGGCTGTCAGTTGCAAATCTGTCCTGCTGTCAATGATTAAAGTAGATTCTGAGTCAGCAATTAGACAAAAAATAATTTCTCAAATGTTTTCTTATTAACAGTCCTTCTGTAAAAACTCCCCCTCTCCCCTGCCCCTAATTAAAGACTTTACATTAAACAAATCTCTTTATAATGGACCAAGGTGATTAACTCACATCAAATTCACATCAATAGCAGTAGCTCCGCAGTTATAATGTGTAAATGACAATTAAACTTTTATACAAATTATATTAATATTCAAAGCTCTGAATTGAGACTTTCCGGTTTTTTCAAATGCAACAGAAAAACCTATCGGTCTGTAAAGCTATCGTGAGTGCTAGCTAAAGCAGCCACAAAGCAAAGCTGTCCACTGAATAGTAATTTATTGGCATCTGGTGGTGGTGGTGAAATTGCAGATGATACCTGATAGCTCTCTGCTCACCCCAACCCCCTTTTAAAGAAGTAGGAGAAAAACACAAGGGGTCCTTAGCCAGTGTTTGGTTTGTCTATTCTGGGTTGCTATAAACCATGTCGGTGAAACATGGTGGACTCCTTGAAGGAAGATCTGCTCCCTCTGTAGATATGAAAGGCTGAATTTAAAGTGTGAAAACACAACATTTCTTTTTTTTTTTGGTGATTACACACTAATGACAGCATACGTTTGAATATTATATTAAATTTCTGTCATATTCTTCAAATAAATCCCCTAAATCCTACATGCTGGACCTTGGAGGTAGCTGGAGAGACACATGGAAGACATCTCACTCAAAAGATAACAAGAGAGTAAAAGCAACATAGTAGTCAAGGTTATGTATCTGTTCAAATGGACCTCAAATTGGACACCTAGGTACTTGTACTTGAGCAGTTGGAGCTAATATTCGCTTTCAAGGCATCAGATTTACGGCTGCTGGTTAGCCAAAGAATTGGAAGGGGGGTTGAAAGGGTAGCCAGTCCATGTTGCTGTGCAATTCACAGTGGTGTACGTGTGTGTGTGTGTGTGTGTGTAAAAGAGAGAGAGGGAGTCATTGGTGACAGAGTGCAGGGCCCAGCACTACAGCATCATTTGTTCAGTCCTGTCTAAGGGTGCAATTCTATAAATGACATCTCATTGTCCCTGAATGTGTGCTGTTGTCATTGGTGCGGTCTTGTGCTTGGCAGAGCGAGCCGCTGAAGATTTGTTACAGTTTGAGGCCATTTTACACCTTGACCTTGAAATAGAGGTCTTTATTAACTTTGCGGAAATAGGCCCACAAAATATGCTGCTATCCTACAATACCCAAGACACAACTATACATTAAACTGCATTCTTAACTGCAACCACTTGGTTAAAGTAAGGGAGCCTAATTAAATAAAACATCTTGGAGCACTAACAAAAACCTAAACTTCATCAAAAAGCAGCTGTTTTGCTCACAAAAATTGAAGAATTCACTGTATCCTACTTTCTTATCTCCAAATGGAGGACAACAATTGTAATCAGTAAAAACAGTGGAGCATTAAGTAGGTTTAAAGAGAAATTACCCTTAGGAGTTGGCAAAGTAAAACTAAAGCTCAAAGGGCAATGAAAAGTGGACTTGAATTCATCAGGTGGATGACCTGACCCAGACACATGACACCAAATGAATACTAATTTTATTCTTTGTCTGCTGGATGTGTTATTTGGTAAATATTCACTAACAAAATCAGTCACATACCTTCATACAGCGATTAAATGTTAGTTTTGTAAAAAGAATACTAATTTTAGCCCTGAACTCTTTCATTGTACAAAAGTTCATCTCATGAATGCTTGAATTAATAGCTTCAAAACATAACCTAAAATCACATAATATTTATGTATGGTTGAGAAACAGATACATTTTGTAATGAGACAGCTTTTTGTGAGTCCACATTTTGACTTTGGACAGAGACAAGCTAGTCATTACTCCCCTGCCTCCAGTCTTTAGCTCCAGTAAACCTGTCTCACATCAGTTCTGTAGTCACTAGACAGAAAAAAGGGCTGACTGTGGCTCAGGAGGTGGAGCAGGTTGTCCACCTTTCAAAGTGTTGGTGATTTAATCCCCAGCTCCTCTGGTCTGCATGTGGAAATGTCCTTGAGCGAGATGCTAAACCCCACATTACTCCAAATGACTGTTCCATCTGTGTATGAGCATGTGTGTGATGAGGCTGGCACTAAGTGTAAAAATTGTCAAAGGACTAGAAAAGTGCTAAAAATTGCATTCCATTTTACCACTTTCAATACATTTATATTGATCTCTTGACATAAAGAAGAACATAAATAACTGCATACCACAAAATGTAAAATTATTCTTTTTATGACTGGTTTTATCCTCATGGCCTTCTTTTGAATGTTCCCTTGAATTTTATCGGGCTAAAATAATAAAGAACAATAAAGATTCTCTTGGTAGTAATTTGGTGAAATACTGTGCTACTGTAAGGAGTTTTATTCATTTATTTTATACATATTTTAACATTAGAGCTTATACTTCCACTTGGGACTTCATATAGCAGGTTTTAACAAAGACTCAAATTGGTGTTTCGGGAAGAAACAAACTCTGACTAAGAAACAGTCTACAGTGGCTGGAAGTTTTAATGCATGTGTGCATTTTAGTCCATAATAATTTATGTATAATGCATGGCCCTTTGTCACAGAATATGCCCTGGAGTAAAAAAAAAATGATGTATGCAGATGATCACCATAGTCATAAAAACATGAACTGTGTACTTTGTAGTGTGTAGTTTGGAGAATAACAGATGAAAAACAAACCAAAGCTTAAATGAAAAATATAGTTATTCTCTGAATCCAGTGCATTATGTCTCCTCTTTCCAGCAGAGACAGAACGTCTTCCTGTCTACAAGGAAGACATTGACTCCTTGTGGTCCATTGTTTGATTTTAACACTTCTCCAATCAAATTTCCACTGGTCAGAGGATCTTTGATGTTACTTTTATAGGGAGAAAAATGCTTTTTAATCCATCAGCTTAGCTTAATAAGCAGCCTTAGTTTCAGCATGCATTACTCTTTGCCTGAATGTGTCTTAAAGGCTTTAAAGCCTCGTTATGTAGAAATAAATTTCTGTGTGATTTAGCGCCCCCACAAAATGACGTGCAATTTTTCCTAGTGTCAAAGTTTGAACAAGCCCTACACACAATTTAGAACGGCAACAGTATTTTTGTGGGAACACAACCTGGCACACCAAGCTAACCCAACCTAAACCAGGGAGACACCTGGTTATAACATGTAACCAGCTAAACCTCTGTCAAAACAGGCAGATTTGGCTTCAAAAAGTAGCCAGCAGACATTGTTTCTGATACAGCCAAACATGCAGCAAGAGCCACAACACATGACACATAACTAAGCAAGCAACTACTTACTGTTCAACAGCAATAAGTCCAGTTTTATGTCTGTCTGTAACCTTTTCTACAAGTTGCTTTCAGGAACCTCTGTGAGTCACAGAATTGAGGCAGAGCAGTCATCAGAAGGAAAACGAGGGCATTTTTCTCCATACATTATGATACAGTTTCGCCAAAATTACTGTTAAGTGCAATGTAATAATGCACATCCCAGGTCACACCTTAGAGTTACAGAGAGAAGAAATAAGTTACAGGAAGGACAAGTGGGCGATGCAGAGAGCCCAGTCAAGCAGCTACAACTCACTCTTACATTACAATGATTTTGAAACTGTTATTTCAAGGTGGAAAAGTTACATAATGGGGCATTAAATGTTGATAGGCTTTTATTTGTGACTTGTAACCAATCAGTTAGGACTGTGGGCAGAACATAACGCAAGACTTTAGAGTTTCAACTGCAGACCGATTTTATATACAGATCATAACCTCAAAAAAACTTCTTAAGAATCGGATCCTGACATTTATCAGAGCTGCCCTTTCACACATGCAACACAGCAGAAAATCATCCGTCTCAGACAAATTCTCACCTACTGAAAATACCCTGTTTGGTTTAGGCCGTAGTTGGCTCCTGTATCCAAGTGTCATCAATGTCATGAACACACACATGCTCTAATAAACTCTCATTCACACATATGCTCGATCTGACATCACACAGACTTTGTACTGTGTGAATTATGGAGCTGGCTGGTTAAAATCAATCTATGGAATTCTTTGGTTGACTTCAGCCTTACTATTTTTAGTATATCATGTGCTTGACTTCAGGACATTTTCACTTGCAAATGAACACCTTTTATTTAGGAGCAATGCATAATCTTTTCACTGGTGTCACCTCAGTAGTTCTCTGGATTTGTGTGCTCCAATTTATCCCAAGATTGGACTTTTATCTCTTTGTTATGAGTTGGCTCGGTTGTGAGGGGTATAAGCCTGAGGTGTAGATCATCGGATTTCCTTTCAAGAGTACAAAGTGAATTTAGTTAAAACTGAATGAAGCAAGAATCTCTATCCCTGACAAAAACTCTGATCTTCTCGGCCCGTTTTGTCTGGCCCTCCCACTCCCTTCCTCTCTGTGGAACAAATTGAATGGCAGCAGACCAATGAGCTCAGTTTTTAAAAAAAAAAAGGCTCTACTCTAGTCGTGACCTTGGTGAGCGGACACACTTCCAGAGGAACCGTCACTTTCCACTCACAAAGATGAAAAAACATCTCACTTTAACAACTACAGTGGACTCCCACTCAAATTTAATCAAAAGAAATAGTTGTATTCACACAGGCTGCTGCACTGAAGCTGGCAACCTTATCTTTAATATAACAACAGTATTTCTGCACTGCACACACCTCAACACACACAAGCAAAAAAACAACATTAATTATTAACAAAGCAGATTAGATTTCCTCACTTATGATTTTCTATTAAATACAAAAATGCATTACTTTACTTTCCCTGTGTTTTCTATTCGAATGCAGTTACAGTTTAAATTAAATCAACATGATCTGGAATCGCTCTTTTACGCTTATGTTTTTTTTTCATCTCTGAGAAAAAAGTGAATTAAAAAAGTTTTGACAGGCCAAACTGCAGTGCTGGCCCAGAGTCTGCTTTCATTTTATTGCTGTCGGTGGAGAAATAATAACATTTGGTTTACTGTTGCCTGGAGACGCAGAGAACAGCCCCCGAGTTTGACATTTTGCCCAATATTTTGTTTCTCCTGTTCTGACGGTGAGAGTGAACAATACATCAAAAAAGTTTTTAAGCTGTATTCTCCTCTGTTATGTTGCCTCATTCTGCAGCCGGTGGCCACAGGCAGCAGGATAACTGTTAATGTTTATGGATGGGAAAATTGTTTCGCTACTGTTGATGTCCAGTGTGTGAGGAGTTTTTTCTTTTAATGTAGTTTTAAAGATCCTCAGCTGTCTTTTCAGGACGCTTCACAGCATCCACCGCGCCAGCTGTTTGGCTTCGGTATAATTCCTGCCCTTTAATACTGTTCAGGTGTAAGGGGAAGGAATATGAATGTATTATTTATTTGGCAGAACAAAGCTTAACACGTAGTGAAATCGAGGAGTACAAGTAGATCCTGTTTCTGACCTCTTTTCTCATTGTTGTCCCATTTGTGTCAATTATTTTCTTAGCTTGATGGGCCACAATACTTTTCATTAGCGAGTGAAGGACTCTGTCGTCCTTGGCCTATTAATAGTAAATGTTGTTTGCAAAAGAGGAAAAAGCCGGGGAAATCATCCTTCACCTGTTCTCTGCAGGCTGAGTTTTTAGGATGAATGTGCAGCAGTACAAATTCTGTATAAACATTTCAAGGGGTTATTTGTCCCCTACAATGATGTACTTCTCTAAGAGACAATGATTGAACTTCAAAGGCTTTATTGAATGTTACATATTGATTTTGTCAGAATTATTTTCTTACGAATGACCTCCAAAATTATGATGTCACAAATCCTGCTCAGGCATAAAAGCTTTTAACGTAATTTAAGGTGAGCAGAGAGAAAACTTTCCCCCTTGAGCAGATAAACGTGAAATCAGTTATCTACTATCAAACTTTGCACATCCATCATTCTACACTGTGAAGCTCAAACACCTAAATAAGGTGGCAGTAATAAACACATTTTGGAGTGGAGAGGGACTCCAGGAGCCCTTTTTAAGCAATCAATAGTGCATGGTGTAAAGTGCACGTTGCCTGTGCATTTAGGGCCTGTCCAACTTCGCTACTGCGAGTTAAATGGTGCATAATCTTGGGGCAACAGTATGTCTGAGCACATTTCAATAACACCCAATGGCTCACAGATGACAGGAGAACATTAGCTACAACACAACATCAACATTGGGCTTGAAAATAACTACTGAATCAGTCGAAAACTAGCTATGGCATCGTGTGTAAGATAAGATTCAAGTAGCTTATTGAGTGCAAATTTGAGTTTTTTTCTCATTTCAGACTCTTAAAGGCTTATAAGACTATAATATTTTTTCCATAAATAACATGCCTGTAAAACAGCATTAATAGTAAACCATAATATGTTTAACTTTAGCAGCAATAATCATTTTAAAAGTGTAAGATTTAATTTTCTGTTTCCCTCAATTGTGGGAAGATGCATCCTTGAAATGCTCAAGGCAAGCGTGTAATCCACAGTATCACAGAGATTGCAGAGCGGGCCAAGCCAGTGTCACTAAACCAGAAAAAGCTGGACTTTCCCCCTCTCTGTTTCTGCAGCCGGATTCGATACAGGGATTACCCCCCCCACCGCCCATCCACCCTCACCCCCACCCCCACCTCCCCTCCACTCCACTCTCTATCTCACTCTTCACTTGGACCATGACAGACACTGTCATCTGCGGACGGCTGCGGGGAGGCGATTGCTCCGTCGCGGAGCAAACATCGCTCATTCGCCAAAACACAGATGTTCCCTCCTGACAGCTGAGGAGTGAAGCTCTAAACCCTGTCACGCTAAACAAGGGAGTTTGCCCACTCTTTGTCACGCGCTCTGTAAAGCATCCACCACAAATCCTGCTCAGTTCACTTCATAAACATGACAAGACAGCTGTCAGCGCCGCGTTGAAGTTGATGTATGAACTTAAGACTATTAAAAGGAGCCCCGCTTTAGCACATTGTCCTGACGACTTGCTAATCAAATCATTATACACCAGCCTGCAGCACGATCCAGCTACTCCTCTGTATGATTCACAAACTCATTTCTGACATGAGAGACTGTAAGTGGCTCGGTTCACTCCTCAGGCCTTTATGTTCACTTCTGATTTTCTGCCTATTTCTGCTTATTTTTAGATGATTGTTATATCAAATATATTACAATCCAAGGAGCTGACAGCTCTGTGAAATATCCACACGCAAAGACTCTTTGTATCTCTGTATATCTATCTCCTCAATTTGCCGATCATGCTCAAATATTTTAAATCACTTGAAATTTCAGCGTCTCATGGTTGTCTCATGTTAATGTTTCTCTGTAGTACTGGCCTGCTTTGGATTCTTTTGCAAACCAAAATCACCTGATTTCATCTGGTTCTGAACAAAACTGCAAAAAAAGTGATACCATACAGCTTTTCACTGCTTACACTGATTATAAAATGTAATCTCTAAGTCACACCGGAGGGAGAAACTGATTGGGACATTTCCAGCTGTGGCGTGAACGGAGCCCGACTGAGGGAGGCCTTGATTTCAAATTTCACCAAAAAAGGAGCCCAGGCGGGGCAGATATCAGCGCCGTTACCCGACACTGATGCTGAGTGCCCTTTCAGATAGTTAACCACCAAAACGACCTTCCGTAACGACACGGCGAGATGCTATCTGAGATGCCACGCTCATGGAAACCGCAACAGCCAAATGGTCTCAACCTTAGTTTTCCTTTGATCAAAGTGTCTATGCATCAGTGTCTCAGGATCCAGCCTGCTATTTCAGTCCAACCACACCTCCAAATACGACCTGGAACCATCAGCATGTAGCAACATCCATTGAGATCACAATGTACCTACCTGTCAAAAAGCCCGAGTTCTTCTTTCTTTTTATAGTTAAGACCTCATAACAGAACAGCCTATTGTTTGCCTCCCTGTAATTGCTCTCATAGCTGAAGCTTTATGAATTATCAATGAGTACAGTCTAATCATTTTAGTAAAGTAAGCACGTTTTGTCACATCAGAGTGCAGAATAGCTGAGATACGACTGATATCAATCATCTGAATGTCACAGAGCACCTAAACAAAAGTACTATGCTTAAGTACAATTACCAGATACTTGTACCTTACTAGAGTGTTTGAGTTTTGTGCATTAAGTAGTTTTTGCTGCACTACATTTATTTGGCATCTCAAATTACTCTACAACTCATATTAAAATTTTAATTTGCTTGAGCAAGTACAACAGTGAAATGCAACTTATAAAATTATGTATTGATATTAACAGTTTAATAATATAATAAATAACCATATTAAATTAATATGGAGCATTTTTCCAATGCATTTTGACACTTTTGGTAAGAGATGGAAACAAGTCATCGCTTCACATATTACAGGTGAGTGTCAATTATTTGTACTTAAGTCCTATTTAAAACTTGTGAATTCCAGTTCAAGACCCAGTTCCTAAACTTTGAGTGTCAAGTAACAGTGTTATACATGTTCTACAGTTAATGCTGTTTTAACAACACAGCTATGACTCACTGTTCTTAGTGCAACTTCAAATGTCAAAGTTGGAAGATGATGCATCTTCATTTGTAATTTCCAGCCAATATGTTTGTTTGTTGAGAACTGTTTACATTTGTGTGCAAAAAAAAGTTAAGATAAGAGAGATTTTTTTTCCAGCTAGAACTTAATAAATAAAAAGTATGTTCTTCATGGCTCTTCCCTGCACCTTGCTGGTTGTATTGTTAATGCTGTTGGATTGATTTAAACACAAAGACAAAGCAGGCTCACTGAGAGCAGACTTACTGAAATAAAATCAAATGAAATGTAGGGACATGAATACATGTCTGGAAAACTTCTTCAAATAACACACTAATTAGTCTTAGATTTGTAGGTATGAAGTGTTTTTGAGTGAAAGGTTCAGGTACAGTCATAAGCTTTGTTGTTACAGTCCAAGTTTAGCCTTTTTATTATTTCAAGGTCGAGTCAAAAGTCATTAAGTTTGTGATCTGAATGTGACTCTAGTCTAAGTAGTGTGACTCAGGTGCACACCCCTGCTATTATTACATTTGCTAATAGTATTTTTTTTTTTTTTACCCAAAAGAAAACAAATCATTTTAGCAAATATGCTCACTAGCCTCACTGCTGAGAGGTGGATGAGAGGATTATATGCAGCAGAGCCATCAGCTAATTAGCTTAGAAAAACACCAAGACTGGAAACAGGGTAAAATAGCTGGCAAGGTTCTATCCAGAAAACAAAAAACACTTACAGGCTACTTTAAAACCACACTGTGTGGTTTTACACTCTGTTTTTTTAATGAGGCAAATGAAAAAAAGCTTTTAATTTGAGAGCTTCAGAGGTGCTGGTAGGTGGATTTGTTCCATATTGGCAGAGCCAGGCTAGCTGCTTCCCCTTTTACACACAAGTGTGGTGGCTTTGTATTGACTGTGCACTCAGAGAAATGGCAATTATCTCATCAATAATCTCAAAAAACTAACTCGAAAAGTTGAAATAACATTTTCAAAATGATAAATAATTCCTATTTATCAGGAATTTTATTTGTACCAGTCTAAAAACCACTGACAAACATACAAAAATGCAAACCCTGTATTAAAAACTCTTTTTCTTTGTGGATTGTAATGCAAGCGACACTGTGTTCTGAAAAATTAGAAATGCAGCTAATAATAAGTATCTTAATTGGTCTCAGATTTACTGAAAAAACTTAATCTCCCATGACGATCTAAATATGTTCCAGGGGCTTAATTTCAACTTAAAACCTGGAAGGGAAAAATACAACAAAATAGAAGCAAAATGCCTATAAAATGAGCATGGAGACCAAAAAAAAAAAAAACTGTTATCAGTTACATTGAAATTAAAAGGAGTAGAACTGCTCTCAGCACAGCATTAAGCGTCTAAATTCATGAACCCAAACAGTTTCACGAAGGACACGCAGGAAATGATGTCAAACAGTCAAAACTGCGTCAAGGTCCAAAGTAGGTTAAATCACCAAGTGGCATTTCTGTCAGCTCTTTAAAAAAATATATCAATGTCACATTGGGGTGTCAGTGTGTCCTGGTGGCCACAGAGTCCGTCCTGGAAGTGGAAGGACACGGGTCTGATCCCTGCGACAGCCCGGTGGCCTCGTGACGGGACGCTGAATGCTTCTGTCACTGTGCCTGGATGAGGATGAGTGTGTCAGCTCAGTGACTGCAGAACAACACGCTGCATGATAAATAAATGATGTATGAAAAAATTATATTTATCCCTGACAGTCAGTCAGGTGTGTGGGAGTCAGCAGGAAGCTCTTGGTCTGATTTAATTTCAGTTTTGTTTCATGCTATTGCAGTTTCTAATGAGTAAGGATGTTTGATTTGATTAAATCCAATTGGCTGCGGTGCTTATTGTCTTTCTGCCATCTCACCAACACCTCAAAGACAATGATTATTACTACATGTGCGGCAGTTACTGCAGTTGTTCCTCTGGATAAAAAGGGGGGATAACAGGACGTGGCAACCAGAGTTTGAGCCTTTTTCGCCGTCCCTCGGCTCGGCTGTCAGTTATGTGATAAGCCGGAGCTGAATCACAGGCTCTTTGATTTTACATGTATCAGAATATTAAATGCCACTTTTCTTTTGTCCCAGTTTGATAAAAGTGAAGAAATTGCGGTCTGTATCAAAGAAGAACGGAGGTCTGTTTTTCACATTAAATGTAGTGGAAGTTGGCAATTTTAATATATATATATATAGGATGGAGAGACATTAAATAACACGATGGACAAGTGTTCGGTTGGATTAAAACACGTTCTTTTCAAAAAGATGCTTTTCAGTTTTTTGCATCTCTTCAGTCACCCTTTAGTTGTTTCTATCTGTTATTGAAATATTGATTACATTTTATTTTCTTGTCCATTTAGCATTGATAAGACCTATAAAAAAATTTAATCACATTTAATCCAGTGTAAAAAATTTTTTTCAACAATTCTAACTTGCCCCATAAATACATTTTCTATGTCATTACAGCTGTTGTTGGTTTTTTTTTTTTACTGTGTTGTCATTCGGAACCTGTTTATGCACGAGCACGCTCTGCTGTGTGTCCACAGATGGTTACATTTTAAATGCATGTATCTGTTTACATCATACTGTGTTATTTATTTAACACTTTAATGCACAGGTGAAACATTCTGTTATTCCTGGGTCTTAAGAAACCTGTAATTTATATTTACACAAAATCCCAACAAATTACAGATTTTTTGGCCTGTACAATTTTTTTAATGTTAGAAGAGTAATAAACCCAGCCACCCCTCCCCAGCCTTGGATTATATTTTTTATTCTTTATTTTGTAGTTACAGAAATAGATGTAGCTTGCTGTGTTTTATGTTTGCAAACAAATTGTGATGTATTTGTAAAACCTTCAGTGACTGGAACAAATTAATTAGTATAAATATCAGCTAACATTGGTCATTACAACAGTCTATTCCTCAGTAAATCTCCAATTTGCTCTTGATTTGCAAGACTGAGTTGTACCTTCAAAGGTAAAAGATGTTTCTGTTTCTCCTATTTAATTCAGCTCTAGCTTTTTGTATATTCAGAGGTTTAGCTCATAATTATGTAAGAAATACTGCAATTAAAAAGTACAGACATACTCAAAGATCACTAAGAATCAAAAAAATGTTGTAGCCTTGGCAGATTAAGATGTGTTCATGTAGGAATTCTGCTGCTTAAAGTAACAAGCTGATGGAGAAAAAAATGTGAAGGACTTCAACATTAGTTTCAGTCTAATACAATATCTTTGACTTGGCTGTGGCAGTTTATTCCCAGTTTATTTTAGAGTTTATTCCCTTTCTCCAGAGAAAATGTATTTTTGCTAGAACAAATAAGAACCTGATGAGATTAGCTTTGTTTGAGGGGAGCTTTACAACGTAGTTTATGTCATTTAAGCACAATCGAATTACAGCTAAATCTTGACTGCAGTCTGGTGGGACTGATCACTGCTACTGTAACACAACTGCTATTCATTGCAAAAGTACAGCAGGGCCGACTTCTGCTTTAAAAAAAAAAAACAAACAAAAGCTATTTAAGAACCCACATAGGAGAAAAAGGAATATATTACACTCTGAGGTAGCTCGCCATTTATCATCATTATTACACAAACAGCCACTGCCTGAGTCCTGTGCCTGAACGTGTCAAAGCGTAACGCTCTCTGGATACTCTTTCCCCCTCTGCTCCTTCTTTCCTTTCGTCCCTGACAATTTAAAGCACCTAGAGGAGCTTTCGGCAAGTTTTCTCACTCTGTGAAACAATAATAGGCCGCATTATGAGTAGAGGAAGGGTTTTTTGTCAAGTCTTAGCTGATACTATTCAAATCATTGCTGTTTTAATGGAAGAGATAACATGGAGTAGTTTTATTCAGGTTCAATATGGAACTGAGGGGAAATGGAAGGTATATAAACACAGCAAACAGAAACAAAAAGAAGGAGAATGTCAATCAAATCACTGTGATATTTGCGCGCTGTCAAGGCTGCAGCCGTCGCTCTCTTTCTAAAGCTAAACAGGATAATAAAGTGAGTAGACATGAACAAGGAGAGAATTTGTGTCTAAATTCAGACAAGAACTGTTGTGAAAAAGACAGCAGAAGACAAGGTGAAATGAAAAGGAGCTAACTCGCATTCGCAAGTTTTCCAGCCATGTTTAAGAGCAATAACGCAGTCTGTGGTTTTTTTTCCCCCCTCTTCTTCGCGACTCCATCTCACTTGTGACTATAAATGCTCTCTTTGGTGTCAGGCTCGGCACCCTCAGCCCCCATGCACTTCCTTCTAACTGTGTGATGATCGAAAAACCCCCAAAAATTCCCATCTTGGATAAGTTGCAGCCAATAAGCGTGGGGGAAACATGAACAGAGTCGGTTCTAGCGCTCTATGATGAGAAGAAAAGGTGAGGAGTGAGCTGTTGGAGCATTGAGAATATCTATTTTTAGTTGTTAATGAAATTTTTCAGTGTTGCACCGATGACAGGAGGGAGGTTGACACGCCATTATTATACTCTTTAATTAGCTCCCAAGCTCTGGTGTATCTGTTTGCCAATTATCATCACCGAATGCTACATTTGATGCCTTCCACTTACGTCTCATGTCAAAGTGTCAAGGAAGTAGGGAGTAAATTTTTGACATGGTAGCACTATCTCATCAATGTATTCCATATGTCCTAACTATGATCATATCTATTTACACAGGAGTTTTAGTGTTGAGACGTGATGACAGATGGCACAAGTTCGATCCAGCAAGAGTCCTGATCACCTGTTTCACTACTGTTTACATGCATGTGAGCATCTTATTGTAAATTTATTATATCAGGATCAATTCTTTGAGGTGCATCACCTCGTTTTCAGGGGGATCCAAAATTTTGGGACAGATAGATTTATTATCAGGTTTAGCTTAAATGTATCTGTGATCTTAGACATCAGCTGTAAAGACCAAAGGCACCTCTTAACAGCTGCCATTTTTGCACTGATGTTTTACATTCAAACAGACAGGAATCCATTGTACAAGGCAAATTTAGAAATCCACTGAAGAAGAAAAAGCTCAAGACAGGTAAGGTTTTAGATCTGGATGAGGTGGGAAATCTCTCGCCATCACAGTCTTTCTCTTCTCATGTGTAAATCCTGTAGCTGATTACAGCTGAAGTTCACACCACTTTTCTGGAAAGCACTTTTGGAAATTTAGGCTTAATAAGATAGATGAGGCAGACTGGAGGAAACAGTATGATAATTCCATGTTGCATTTTATTTTAATGGCTACAACTAATACTTTTTATAGTCAATTAGCCAGCTAAGCCAAGTTTTTGAGCCTAGAATAACGTAAATGATCAAATAACTTATAAATGTACTGAAATGCCAAATGATGTTGAAGTGGCAGTTAAAATATGAATACTGAAAGAAACTTGAAGTGATAGAAACTTATGCCTCAATTTAAATGTGAGAGAGTGAGCTTGAAGTACCAGCTTAAAGTGCTGATAGGAGTTAGAGTGTCAATTAAAGTGTAAATTATACACTTAGCTGTGATGGCCGGTCCAAGTGGAATAAAATGCAAAAACTGAAAAAGACATGAGTTTAAAGGAGGCAAATGTTCAAGTTTCAAGTTTGAAAACACAAAAGTCCAGCGGGCCAAGAAGCACAGAAAGTCAAATGACCTTAAGAGAAATCAAACAAAGTGCAAGGTTAGTAATTTTATTTTTGGAAAAATATGCATCACAGTTTACAGAGCATAAATGTAAACTGTTTATTTGGTGACCTTTAAATCTTTGTGTACTACTAGCTGTGTACTACAGGATCTATCGGTACAGTGTGACATCACTGCTGGGTGTGGTTAAAGATGCAATGGAGTCGTTAGAAGTAAAAAAAAATGGAAACTCACAAGCAGAGAGGCTAATGAAACACTGCTTTTCTTAGTGAGCTTTAACTTAATAAGCTAGAACTGCAACTGAATTGAAGTGGTGTGACTCTGGTCAGTAAATTACTTTTGCTCCTGTAGTAAAGCAAATGTATGATAAATGTATTTGTGAGGGGAAAACAGAGTCAAACTGGTGCAGCCACTCCAGCTTATCATAACTGATCAGGCTGTGTTTACATTGCACCCATCTTTGTAGTACAACACCAACGACGGTCATGAATGCAACGCGAATGACAAGCTCCACTGATGTGAGCCATAGATCAACAGCACTCGTGTCCTCTTATCTCCTGCTCTTTGGTGTCGACCTCTCGCATGTCAGAGCAGCAGCACAGTGGGGAGTGTGAGAGGGGGCCCACAGTGGGTCCTGAACACTGCTGCTACAAAGACGGCGAGGGCTGCAGGACTGAATGACCAGGACAAGATGCTAAGGAAGGGGAGGGGTGAAAGAAAAATCAATTTAATTACACAAAGCGATTGAGCAGGGCACACAGGCTTAAAATTATATTGCACCTGTTTTTTTGGGTTTTTTTTTTTTTTTTTGGTGACAATCCAATCTCTGCTGTTTTACATCACAGAACAACGAGGCTCAAGTTATTTTAGCCTTGGCCCTTGTGAGTCTTATAATCCAGGCTAAGTGACAGGCTAATTTGTGGTATTAGATTGCTTTCATCGGGTCGTTTGGGCCTCCTTTGAACATTAACAGTATGAAAAGGCTGCTCTGCTTCAGCGGTCACATTGACTTGTATGCTGAGAGACTGCCATGGGGTAGAGTGGGGGGAAGGGGGGGGTCACAGCATCTCTCGGAGGCCATATTTCCTCAGTCGTGTTCAATCTTTTCACTGCAGATAGAGAACAAGCAAGAAGAATTGAGCCGAAGGTACGAAAACTGAGGGCTGCGGAGGGAAATCTCCAACCAACCGTGATCAGTGGTCTGTTCAGTCTAATCATAGCCTGGATTTAGTCTGTTTATAACGAGCGATGAGAGCAAATTGAACTAAAGGTCCATGGAATGAGAGAATAGGTTTTCTGCGGGAGTGGAAATCCATCAAAAGGGACAAGAAGCAACTCTAGTGGTGTTAACATGATTCAATAGTGAGACAAAAACATCCAGTGGAAAATCTCTCAAAGCAAAAATCAAAGAGTGTGTGTGTGTGTATATGTGTATTCAGGGGGTGTTAAAGCCTCAAGATATACACCCTTAAACACAGACACAAGACCGTTTTCTTAGACAATGAGATGGGAGCCATTCTGAGTCAACTTATTGCTGATGACCATTCAGAGTGTCAGAGGCCGGAACAAGTAATTAAAGGCAATAGAAAAATGGAGGATTAGTTTGAATTAATCCGCAACTTTCCCATTTTCTTGCAGAAAAATGTTGAAATGGAAGGATATGGAAATCTAGCAGAGCATAGCAGAACTAATGGCTTGGCAGCTCTCCCCCCTGAAATGAGAAGGGACTAATGGATCCGCGGCCCTGGCTAAGATGGCTGAGCCAGATTGCATGTGGATTTAGGTGATTAAGAACATGGTGGCACCGGTCATTCTTTTGTCAGGGAAAATGTAATATATGACAATAAATGCTAAAATATGAAATTCCTCATTTAAAGAATCCATCGCTGCTGCAGAGAATTCAGGGTACAATTCACATCCAAGATTAGGAAAAATATATAGTCTGTTATTTGAATGGATATCATGTTGGGAAAGTCAAGGCAGCGAAGAAGCCTGGTGGGAAGGACAGAAGGAGTTTGTAAATGTCCATAAATCTGTTAATCTGTGGAGTTGCTCAATTATTAGTTTTGATAAAGTTTTCATACTTTCTGCATGCCTGGTTTGTTTTGAGAGACTTTTCTTTTAAGATTCATGTAATGTGTTGAAAGCCTGTGGAATTATCTCAACTTATTAGAGGAATTCCTATTTAAAAATCTGCAACAAGTGCAGTTCAATTTAGTACGGTTTGTGTCAGAGAGACATGATTTTCTTCAACTCTGCAAAGAAGACAAAAGTGCAGTATCGCTGTGCTTTGGCAAAATAATGGATTATTGATTAACAGTCTCATTAAAGTCAATATTTTGTCACATTTCTAAAAGAAAGTGCAATGACAATAGTGCACAAAATGTGACTAGATGTAAGAAAATGAATAATTACATCACATCCATGGTCCTAACTATTACATAGGCTCATCATTTAATCATTTAACATTATGCTTCACATGGACATATAATAGCAGGTAATGTAATACTGTGATGTTATGTTATCTCAGAATTTATTGCCTCATCACACTTTATTGCATTTTTAAGCCCTGTAAAGATACAATTTATTACATTTTACCAAGTTATTACATCATCTATCAACAAAATAAGGAGAGACCAGAGGGGTGTGTGTGTGTGTGTGTGTCTGTGTCGCTTTGACACAACAGAGAAACTCAACTTCAAATGCATCAATTACAAAGTTATAAGTTACAAATTTGACATGAAGCCATTCGGAGGACAAATTTCTTTTGCCTCTGGAAGAAAATTAGTTATTCCACATTCATACTTTGCCCAACAGGTTCTAATATCTAAACAACAAGGTGGATCATTTTTCAGTGAGTTTCAAAAACAAATCATTTGGTTTAGTGTTGCAAACTAAGAACTGCTTTAGGTGAGGGAAAGTTCATCTTCCTGATTAGAGACAAAAGCTGAAAGATTGTTTCTATTTTCATATCCTCCAATTCTGGTCATTTGAGATCACTGATAGGCAATCTGATCCGATCGCCGAGGGCAACGGGAGATGGAGGAGGTGGCGGGAGACACATTACAGCACACCACCGAAAAACCCGCCTGAACAACTTAGTCTTAGTGTCAAAGAAATATATAACATCTTGTATTTGGGGATATTAATGAGTTTCTTGAGGCCAGAGGTGAGCCTAAGGATATTACAGCCTGTCTGCAAGCTATTTAAAGGATATGTGCCAGTGAAAGACCCATAAAAAAATCCGTCTGAGGTTTACACAGCTTTATCACAGTGTTATTTTCCATTTAATGTTATCATCTAATCATTAATATCCAAGCCCTAATCATAATGTTAATTAGTCTTATAAAGTGAAGAGCAAAGCTTGGTTTGGAGGCATATTGAGAGCGGAGATACAGGCTGTTTGATCCATTGAACAAATGTTGTGGCTAAATGGTCGGCAGTCTCTCTAGTTGGTTAGTGTATGTTAGTCTCATGCAAGTTAGAATGTGCGGCCCTGAACATAGATTGTTCTGTTATATTGGTCTTTTAAGTAGTTTAGTGCAGTGTTTTTCAACCACGCTGCAGCACACCTGGCGATCTTTCAAGGTGCGGCGAGAGATCGTCAGGTGTGCCCTGGGAAATTATCCAATTTCAACTATTTGGTCTAAAAAAAAATTTTTTTTTGAAAACAAAGTATGCTGCGGCACGGCACAGTGGTTGAAAAACACTGGTTTAGTGTGTGTTGTATGTTAATAAATCCATGGCACTGTCCATGGTACTGAAGTAGCAGATGAGTTTGAAATGATTTCTTTTTCTGTCAGTCCTGCCTTTCTATCAATTTGTCTTGGATCTATAATATTCTCTGAACTCCCTGCTATAAATGCTCATTTCAGTGATACATTGTAGCTTTTATACTCAATATAAAAGTGTGAGTTTCATCATCAAAATGAAAAGTACTAACATGTGTAAACAGAAAAGCAAGATGATGATAGAGACATACTGCTGCTTGTAGTATTGCCATAGCATTTGTGTGGCAATGATTATTCAATAGGGTCTCTCCTGCTGTAATTACACCCCCAGATCAGACCTTTGTAACAGAATAGTTAAGGATCGACCTGGCCACAGATGGGGGGGGGTAAATATTGAGGGAGTCATGCAGCTCATTACATGCACATGCAGTTCACCTCTTTGAGTGATGTGCAGACAGTTTGAAGTTAATAACTTTTGTGGTATTTCTGTTTCGGGTAATTGAGAACTACAAGTAAGCACTGTCTCAGAAAATTAACAACATTCACCCTTGTACATTCATCCAGGAATGCAGATTTGAACTCGGCCAACACCCACCCCATTCACATGATATGACACCGTCAGACTTCTACCTCCTTCCCAACATGAAGGAAGATTGCAGTGCTTGCTATTTTGACAATGATGATGACATAATGGCTGCTGTGGACAACTTTGTGGAGGTTCAAGACACCTACTTCTATGAGGAGAGGATTACATCTAGGATTACCTTAGGCTGTAAATTTATCAATCACCCCTCATAGTTTGTTAGATTTCTAAATTGGCAATCACCCCTGTAATGATCAAGAAACTACTGACTTAAACAATCGCTACTTCCTGACTGTGTGTGTTTGGTTAAGAGGAGAAGCTTGTGAGAATACACAGCCTTTTCTTTTATCAAAAGTGCCTAAATATGTAGTTCTGATTTCAACTCATTTAGACTTCTAGATGTTAGTTTGTGTTTGTATATTGAAAACAATAAGGCATCTCTCTGTGCAAAAAAACTCCTCTCATCTTGCCTCCCAGCTGTCAGATTCATATTTTCCTCATCTGAAATCGTTGTAATGCACATGTACATCTAGAGCTCATCAGAAACCCGGTTACATGTATCCAGTTATCCATTTTTCAGAGCCACATTTTATCCCACACACTGAACCTGGAAACCTAGTTTCTATTGATGATATTTAAGAAATCAGTTTATTTTAATCGGATAATTTACATGCATGCTCATGCACTGCTTTATAACTATAGGGCATAAAAACAAAATTGATTTAACAG
>JAUZTA010000018.1:4646830-4664163 GCA_034780835.1 Ctenochaetus striatus | reverse complement strand
CAGTTAATTAAGCTGACATGTGTTTGTTTATCGTGTTTAATCTCTGTTTGATTTGGTGCACCTGAATGCAGCACTGCTCAGCAGCTGATCTGTAAGGCTACAAAAGCTCTTCTTAAAACTGCTAGAAAAATGGACAGTTCAGAGAGAAGTGAATTCTTTCTCATTCATTCTTTTACTTTTGAAATCCTCTTTTCAACATGTTCGTGCTATAGCAACCCCCCTCTCATTATAAGAGAGTCGTGGACATACAGTGGAAAGCAGAGGGGTGGGACTGCGTGCATGCCGCTGAAAGGGCCACTCCGTACAGCCACGACCGACTTCGACAGGTGCTAGCAGATAATTGGGCGCCTTGCCGGCTAAAACCGCAGCGCTGCTGTCTCCTAGAGCTCATTACTATCACTCAGAAGTTCCCCTTAAAAACCTCCACAGCCACATGACTCTACGCGTTTGGTTAAGCGACAACTGAAATCTCTTGAAACTCTGAAATTAAAGGGCCTGTCACTTTGCGAGCTGTTGATGTGCTGTTTGGACGGGTAAATGATTGCACTCAGCGTGTCATAAGCCTAGAGAGCCGGGGGTTTGACACACAGGTGCAGCTGCATCCAAATACACGCATGTGGTGAGGTAAAGTCAGTCGTTTTATAAAACAAATGTAAATCATTTGCGTACTGGCTGGTGATGAGAACTTTAAAGTGGAACTTTTCTGCCCTATTGCCCCAACAGCTGTTAGATCACAAGGTTGATAATCAGCTCAATTAGCCAGCAATATCTTGCCAGGTAAGAAATGTCTGTCTTTGAAAATCACTTTGCACACATTTGTAGTCTCTGTTTTGGTTGTTTGTTGGGAAATGCTTTGGCCTTTTTACCTTTATTAGATAGTTGAAAGAAGAGGAATACAATAGGGATTGAAAGGTAGGTGATTTCAGTAAGAAAGCAGGATGTTGCGATTAGCCTTCTGACTAACTGACCGACCAGAATGCCACCCACTAGGGCCATTCAGGCTGAATTTAGCCCTCAGCGAATCACTGCAAGCGTCTGCGTTGGCGTTGTTGTGCTTCCAGTTAGATAATGGAGATGTATGAACCAAGTTCAACTGTCGAGACACTTTATTAGCTATACGCACTCCATTAATGAAGGTTTATCCAAGAATGAAGCAAGAATGGCAAAATTTTTCTTCCTACAGGTCAATGCTTTTGAAGTAAATTATGAGAGAGCAATATGCTACAAGCTAAACACTACAAGGCGCCCTGACTGATGTGGAGGTTTGCATGTAGTTCAGATACTGATGAGACTTGACATATTCAAGGAATCAGTTTATTACAACCCTGCAAAGTTATCACACATAGAAAAATCCCAAAGAAGGACCATAGCAATGATGTCATTTTCTAGCTAAGCCTGAGCCACATCACTGTTTTTATAGACAATGTCCCATTACAACATGGAAGTCTGCTGCTAACTGTAGCTGCCCTTAGCTAGTTAGCTCAGTTACTAGCACACAAGCTTTGGCCTGCTGTGAGCAAGGGGGTATCAAGCAGGATGTGGGGAGACAAAGTGATGCTGTCAAAGAGTGTTGTTGGAATAAGCACCAGAACCATAGGAGTTTGAGTGTGCGACAGGACCAAACGCCAAACTCAGCAGCCTACAAGTAAACAAGGCTGGCAAGGGACTGAGCACAACCCCCCAAATGTGACTGAGGCCATTTTGACAACCGGGGAATACCAGGATTATCTACAGCAACTACAGACAGGACTATGACTTCAGCTCAAACAAAGACACAAGGTGGTTCAGACAGCGGCAGGAGAGATTTTCTTAATAGCAAGTTAGTTTTTGTAAATGGTATAAGTTACATTACCATTGTGTTGATAAATTCACCATTCATGTCCTTATTTTAGATTGATGTGATCTTATAATATGTTGAAGCAAATTGACAAGATCTTTGGTCTCCTTGCTGTTTTTTTAAGACACATTCAGTGATGACCACATTTTTTTCATTAGCTTTTTTGATACCAGACAGCTTGTACACGCACTTGCAGAATCTAAAAGGCTCATTGTAACGGTTTTGTTATGTGTGCAGCGTTAACAGGGTTATTTATAACAATCTCTTTTAGTCCTACAACTCAAATCATTCTCTGATGCTGACGGCCAGTTGACTAATGGCTTGAATTAACAACTGCTAGTTGACTGCTAGTTGACTGGGAAAATCTTTAGCAGAAGCATTTCTGGTGTAGAATAATGAAAAAAGCATTTGTTTTCCCTTTTGGCTCTAATTAATGATCTGACTTGGTTAGAAAAGGGACTTTTTGTGTTAAGCCACCACAGCCCACAGGAATGAGAGGAAATTGTGGTGGTGGTTTACTGCGCCTTGGACTTTTGTTAGAAGAGATAAACTTAATTGACATTATTGTGGCTCCTTTCGCAGGCTATAGCAGTCAGTAAAAATGATAATTACTTAATGCCCCTATAACAACTCGTAGAATCATGTCACCCCATTGCATCATGAATTTCTGATAACTGATCTGATATCAGTACACAGCACTGTGACTGGGAGGCATCATTAAGCTTTCCAACAAACACCATGGCTGTGATCAGATAACAGTCCTACACATTTACACGTCCTCTGTCTCTTTGTCTGTGATTATTGGCTCGGTAGACAGAAGCTAAAGACTGGAGGGGACGGACTAACAGCATCCAAGTGAGCAGTCAGACTCTGTGGTTGAGCAATCACAGAAAACAATCTGATCAGTCACAGATGCCCGCTGACCATCCTAATGATCCCTGTGAAGCACGGCTAACAATGCATAATTGGTTACCACTGACAAAGGAGCTAGTTACTAATTTACAAATGTTTCCAAAGAAAAGTCTCTTCATTTTGAAAGAGAAAGTTGCTGTAGTTGGTGGTCACTTCTTTGTATTCAGTAAACCAGATGGTGACGTTCTCTGAAATGACATCCTCTGACAGCGGCAAGAGAGCCAACAACTTCGGCTCGGTTTGATATGAGTTTCACTTACATGCCAGAAATAATTCTGTCAGAACAGATGTTGAGTTTCTCAAATAGTGCACACGTCACTGAAGTATATCTCTTCAATTTCAGACCTAAATCAAGCTAAATCAAACAATCCATGGGCATTTTTTTACAGTTTTTCAGACTGTTCTTGTTAGTTGGAGTGAATTTTCTTTTGATATCAGTGAGTTCTTATTTACAAGGATGTGATGCATTCATGTGCACACTCACTCACACACACACATCGTTCTGTCTCGTTACAAATACAGATCGTGCTATGCTGAGCAGATGCTCCTCAGTATGTACCACATCTTACACCTTTGAATAAAGGCTGGTGAGGAAAACCAACACCTCAGGAAGCAACTGCAAATTGCCAGAGTGTGCTGATTCCCCGAGTGCTTTCATAAAGTGGATATTAAGAGAACATTTACATTTTATTAAAGCTTTCGGACTTCTCCTCTGTTCTCATATCACAGATTTGAGATTTCTGGCACAACTTCATTTGCTTCCCAGGTGCGTGAAAGTCTGGAGAGGTCAACACTCCATCAACAGTTGTTTCATATAGATCAACTTCACCTTCAGATCAGCACAGTTTGGCTTTTAGTCTTCAGCAGGGAAATGAAATAAGAATGTTGATAATGGTAAAGTTGTTCTTTACACTGCAGAACTATGCTGTAAGTGTTGCTGGAATTTCGTCCTCCTCACAGCTTTTCGTTCTGAACTCTATTCATAAAATGAAATATTACCATAATTTCGGTGATACTTAGCTCAAGAGTTGTCTTATATCAAGATAAAGGGAGAACATTTGGCACAAACGTCCTGAACTGTGGCAGGCTGGCAACATGATAAGGTAACCGTTGCTTACCAACCCCACAACTTGCTGGATTTGGCTTCCCACCATTTACTTCTGTTACCTAGATTGAAGTTTGGTCTCTAGGTGTAGCTTTAGACCCAAAATCCAGGTCCATTGTGAAATCACAAATGCGCACATACCAGTTTTCACATGTGTGTAAGTCAGGTGCTGATGATGATCAAGAGACGAAACTTGGAATACGTACTCGTGAAACTTATGGCTTGCACCTGCTACACACACATTATTGTGCAGTGCTCTGTTCATACACAACAGGAACAGTCTCACAAGTGTTAAATTGCACCTCATTAGCATTACTTTGTTTATATATATATAGATAGATATAAATATACACATGAGAAAATATGTTTGTTACAGAGTCAGCTGTATCCATGCATTTTATAACATGTGGTATAACAAATATAAAGTATTATAATTTAATGACAGGATTTTGTCATTTAGGCTTCTTTTATTCTCAGTTTGTAATTTAAACTTCCCTGTTTTACTTTTTAAATTTAAATTTTAAAAATATATTCTCCAGATCAGAGAACTTATAAAGCCGCATTTAAACTAGTCAGCCATATTCAATATTACCCCCTTTCACCTGTCATTTTAAATGTGTCTCGATTGGCAAGTTAATGTCTGTTTTGACTAATAAGTTAGTTTAGCAACAGTTACATCAACAGTTTCTGGGTGTCACTGTTTACCAACAACTAGTCCTTAAATAAGAATTACCTGTATGGTCTCACCTGTTTTAATTAGTGACCACTTGGTAGCAACCTAATTTAGCTCATTTTAACTTGCCAAGAGTGGCTGTATTTTAGTGTTGCTCACATTGATTAACTAATGATTTTAGCAGCAGGATGACAAACACTTTAAAGTTGGATTCATTCTTCCCTGTAGGCACTGAAGCTTGCAGACAGCTCTTATCAGGAGAGAAGGATACTCTGTTGCAATTTAGTCTGATAAAAGGGGTGTTTTTTCACATACAGTCGTGTCTTAATATGATGACTCTTAGTTGTCAGGTGTGCTGTCTAAGGAAGACAGAATGCTCATTACAAGTGTTTCCTCATTCTGGGTCTTTTTAATTAGCTGTCAGCACCTTGAGCTTGACAATGTAATTGGTTCTACGCCGCTTTAAACTGAAAGTTGACTATCTGAGAACTTGATTTGCGCTGTGTCCTTCAAAGAGACTGAGAGAAAACTTTTTTTTTTTTTTAATGCAGCGTTTGAGCTGCAGCATCAGAGGAAAACCAGTCCTCCACTGATGAATGCAGGCAGCTAAGAATGAAAAAGACAACAGCTGATAAGGGGTACCGGATCATCCCTCTCTAACAGTCAGATTCAGTGCTGACTGGTCAGGGCATTGTGCCGCACTTTCCATCGATCAATGACAAACGTGACAGCCTCCATCAGTGTGGTATAGCACTCATTAATGGACTTGGGTTTCACCACAGCCTGTCCAGCGGTGACATCTGCTGTACTAAACAATCCTGAAACTGAACTGACAACAGACAGTCCTGTCATGAAAAAGGTCAAAAAATCAAGTGCTGGATGCTAAAATTTTGGAAGTTTCATTAGTAAACGCTGCTATGAAAACCAGTGCATTTAAAATTCACAACAATTTGAACTTACAGTTGAATGTTGTGAAATTTTTGGACCCCAATGAGAAAGTGGTAGTGAGTAAATAGTAGATCACCTTAATCCACACATTGCCATTGTTAGTGCAACTGGTTGTAATGTATTTTCCACATGCTGTGTTACTTACCTCATCCTCCATCCAGATGGCCAGATGATGAGTAGTTCATCACTTTATTAGTATCTCTCATCATCAGGAAAATACTGAAATGCTTTAGCTCTATTTTGTTTTAAAGGACAGCACCCTCTCTCTGTTTTGTGCTATAAAGAAATACAGAGGATTACGCAAAACTTGCCTTTTGGTCGACAAAGAACATTCAAAATCTGTTTGCTGAGTCGAAACTCCGTTCAATTTACGTAAAAGATTTGTGGAAAGTGACAGTTTAGTTTGATTTTTCTTTTTAAGCTTTCATTGATGCTGAAAATTAAAGCTGCAAACACTGAGCTAATTGCAGCAAATGAGTCTGCAATCTGTTACTTTTTATGCATGATGCTAATGGGTAGTTTTCCTCAGGATATGGAATGGGCAACCTGGTAACACAAATGGTTGCAAACAATTGTTATGCAGTCAGAAACTTTGGGGCAGCTAAATCTGACAAAATATCACATTTCAACATAATGTTGCCCAAACTTTTTTATAAAAGTTAAATTAGATGAGTTAGAGAGCTTAATAAGAAGATTGTCAGCACTCTGTAGTGGCTGGCTATAATTGGTTGCACAGACTGGAAACAGCTAGTCTGGCTGCATCTAAAGACAAACAAAACTTGTCTAACAGCACCTTTAAAGCTCAAGCTAATAACTCATTTGTTCCTACATCCATTTGCCCAAAAGTCTCTCAAAAACAAAAAACAGGCAGTGCACCTGTATTGCGCAGAGTATTCTTGCAGATGCCGACTCAGTGACAGGAATAATCTATAGTCACACCTATAAATCAGTTCAAGGTATCACAGGGCTAGAAATAGGAAAATACCGGAGAGCTGAGGGGGAAATGCACACACAGGCAATAATTCTCTGTGTTTTTGTCATTGACAGCAACACATTTTACATTACAAATAGTCATTTAACTCACTGTTAAAATACAAATACTGATTAGTGCAGCTTTGAACCTGACTTTTATCTGTGGTTTGAAAAGTGGTCGATTTATTGTTCTACTGTAACTAGTCAGTGATTACTTTGATAGGACCACACTCTCAGCTGCTGAAGGTCTACGGTTCAGTCTTTGAGCTCAGCCTTTGAATTCAGTCCTTCTCTTAGTCAGGCACTAATCCTCTGTCTCTTTCTGTCATGCTATCAACAGGCCAAAACACATTGCTAATTGAATAACTTGAGAGAGAATCTGTCCGGCGACTAGAACAGATTGGCAGCCATCTCAAGTGGCACCTGGAACATCTGGCATGTACATGAGCAAATCAACAGATCCCAGAGCCTTGAGATTGGAGCTCAGTGAGCTCTGCAGTCTGGAGGCTTGCTGTTACTCATTTCTGGCATGTTACTGTATTCGCAAGCCAATGCCACTGCATTTCTCTTTTTTTCCTCTCCGACTATAGTAGCCTGACGGTGAGCCAGAGAGAATAGGGAGCTACAGAGGCCGGGACGTGATATGGAGTTTATTCATCAACGCCTCCACTGCTCCTTGTTTTCCATAAAAATTCAGTTTATTTTTCGGTTACATTGCAAGAATGGCAGCTGATGTAAGACCACTGGATCACACTTCAATATTTATTCTTCTTCTGTCTGATATTTGATTAAACACCATACTGTGGGCCTACATTACAGTAGATTTGGACTTGTTAGATTTTACACTAATTTCTCAGAAGAAGAAATGCAACACTTAGAATAAATGTTTGTACACTAAATATGAAACTACAGCCAGCAGCCGGTTAGCTTAGCCACATTATATCTTGGCCAGGTGTGTGCTGACTACAAATCTAGTCCAGCACATAACACCCCATAAAACCACGACTTGTTATTGCAGAGATTACAACAAAACAACTCATAACCTGTTACAAAGTGAGCTGTTACAAAGTGAGCTGTAGAGGTTCTGGTACACGGATGTTTTATGACAGCGCCAAGCTAGCTGTTCCAGTTTACAGCGTCTAAGCTAAGTGCTTTAATCTAAGTGTTTCTACATTCAGACAGTAGAGTGGTTTTGTTCATCTCTTCTCACCCTTAGAAAAAAATAGGTTAGCATTGTTGGGCTCCTGGTTCCCTAATCCAGACTTGCAACAGCTTTTTTCATCAGAGTTCATAGATAAATGTCTTAAATAAGGTCTAGAGTTAACACAAGCTAAAGAGACTCATGTTTTGTTAGAAAAGGTCAGAAAATTCCCCAATTTTTGAAGCTTTGCATTGTTACTTTCAAATGACTACAGAGGTTACTGGGGACGTTGAATGTCATCACACTAAACAGGTTAGCTAACCCACGCACACTCAAGCTTTCCACCTTTCCAACTCCAGACTTGTCCAGTTATAAAGTATGTGCAGTTAAGTGTAATAGGAAGCTTGGTGATGACATGAAAGTTGTGCAACAGTGGTGTTAGTATATAAATGTAAAAAATTAAATAAATAAATAATAAGTTGAAGTTTTTACTTCTAGCAGTCACATTAACACTTTAAAAATCTTCAAAGTTGTGTTCATTTGTCAAGATTATCTTGTTGAATAAAACTTGTAAATATCCCAGACTCTTGTTCACAATAAAGCTTGGTCAAGACAATAATCCAAGAGCCAGTGGAAAACTCCCGTTGGCTTAATGTCAAGGGAACCACGGTGATGCTAACTTTCAGGTTGGCCTTCAAAAATGCCACACTTGTGGCACTATAATCCCTGTGGGTTTGTTACTGTTAGCAACATTATTTTCCTTTTCCTCTAATATTAACACACAAACATTGAGTTAAACACCTTTGACGAGAAAAAAATCAGTCTCGACTCCACCCACTGTGGCTTGACTCAACTAATGAGATAATTTCAGCTTCTGAGATATGTTTGCAAACAGAAAACTAACATGATTTTTCCTGCTGCCTCGTTTCTCCAGCTCGCTCTCTTTCCCCTCCTCTCTGTTTCCATCTCTCGCCCTCTCTCCCCTCATATCTCCAGCTGTCGCCTGGTAGAATGTAAATGAGCCTCTCAGCACCGAGCCTATGATGGTGTCAGCCCTCTCCTTAGTCTCTGGTCTCATTAGAAGCCTAGTGTAGCTGACATTTACCCAGCCGCTGTGTTGACTAGCTCTTCATGCAGGCCACATGGGTCAAAACAATACACAGTGAAACTTCAACAGTCTAAATCTCTTTGGAAAGGAAGGTCGCTGGAGCCTGTGCAGTGATTGGATGTCAACTTACAAAATGCCAAAATAAAGCTTTGGATGCAAAAAGAAAATGGATTACATTCTTTTCTAAATACCCCGTGTGGTCTAATTTTGAAGTGATGTAAGAAATTTGAAGCATCGCCATCCGTGACGTTCTGTGTCCTTGCTGTATTGTGTGTTCTGTTAGCATCTGTAATTTTGTGCACAAATGTCAGCATGACGAATTCCTGGCAGCTGGACTAATTAAGATTTGAAATTAACATAAAACCCTCCACATTTTTCTTTCTCTTTTATCTGCATAAATACACGGAAAAAAAAAAAACTAAAATCATTGAGGTTGTTTTGCACAATAACCCGTGTGATTTTATACGTAAATTACTCCCAGTCTGCCCGTTGATAATGTCAGCACACTGCACACTTTCATCTCTAGGAGATAATTCAAATTTTGCTTTGATTTTGGTGAACAACAGCCATCTCCTGAGTCCCACAGTTAACTCAAGGAATGGCTCTGTAAGTTTGAAATTAATAGGATGGCCACAGCTATTTCCTGACTCTTCCTCCTCTTGGGATCCCGCAGCTCTGTTTTTCTGCGGTCCTCTCATCCTGTTACTAATGCCTGACTCTGTGTAACCCTTATCTCCATGCTCACTACATGGCCTGATAGGGCTCTGTGTGTAAGCAATTAAAACGGCTTATTTGCCAGATAAGTGAGGGAAAGCGGTCAGATTGAAAGCCACAGGCTGCCAGTATCAGGTCTTTAGGTTACAGCCCCCGGGTTAAATAGCCCGGGGGTGCGGAGTGATCCAAACGAGGCATACAGCTCAGTGTGAGTGCATGGAGGGGCTGAAACTCTGCCAGAGGGAGACACCCAGGAGGCACTCAGTATGATTTCTGCATATCCAACACACACCAGAATGAGTATTAAACCATCATTAAAAAACGATGGGTGGATATAACAGAAAGCATACCGTCTGTTCATATGGAGGTGGATTTAAGCTGTGTACAGACAGGATGTAATGTATTCACATTATACAATAGCATCTAATGAACGAAATACATTCTGTGAAGTACTTAATCTTTGTATATCAGAGCCTGTTCCCACCTCTGATTTCTAACAAGCAAACAGGTGCCATATGATCCTAACATACTGTATTCAGTGCTGCAATACAAACAAAGGAAAAACTTGCTTTAATGTCACAATAAAATTTATCACTGCACAGGGATGAATGAAGTGCTCTGGTTAACGTATTGGAAGTCTCCTGCATTGAGTTTTGTAGCTGCACGGTTGTCCTTCCCTGCTCATTTTGTGCACCATTTATTTTCTGGCATTGTGTTTAAGTGTCCCAATTCTCACACCAGTTCCTGACCAATTGCAAAAGAGCAATTTGTGAAGGGTTGTGCAGCTAACTAGAATGCTACAGGCTACATTGGATTGTAAACAATCGGAATAATGATTTTCTAACATGGTATGCCCTTGCTATTCTTTTTTTTCCCTGCCTGGCTATAGATTGTTTACTTAGGTCACCGGTCGAAACTGAGAGTTCAGTTATGTTACACTCTGAGTTCAGGGATGCACCAAACTTTTATATCATTCTTCCCTGTAGTAGAACTGGTCCTGCTGCACACTGAAAGCCTTTCAGTCCCAGAATTTTATTGGACACTCACTGTCTCACTGTCTAAGATGAGGTCAGGCTATTTGGGGCCAAAGTTTATTGTGAATAAATTTAATCTAGTGGAAAATAGAGTTGTTCAAATGCCAATACCAATATTGGAAACAGCATACTGCTTAAATGCTGGATCGGGTATCAGCAAGAACATGACTCTATGCACCGATCTCATACAACATAATATATTTATTAGAAAAAGGACCCCGCTATTTCCCAGCAGCCTTCCTTTGCAACTGATACCAACTTAACACATTTTTCTTAATGCACATTTAGTCCATATCCATAATAGAGGGGAAGCAACTTGTGAAGCTACCAACACATCTGTAACATCTGTACTGGGTTTGTGGTATACAGCTATTTTTTTTTTTTTTTAAGTTAGATGATTAGTTTTCTTAAACTGGTCTAACCGGTATTGAATCTGCTCACATGGTTCAGATATCAGATACTAAAAGGAAAGAAAATAGTATCAGAATATCGGTAAAATCAACTGCTGCTCTTTCCATTGGAAATAGCACCAGGTCACGTCTGTAACATTTCTGCTATATTTCCCACGACACAGTCACTTTTCATTGTTATGCTAGCTAACTTGTTAGTGAAGGTGTTAGATGATTAGGATTTATGTTTATGACACATATGACACATACAGTTTATGATAAACAAGGGGGTGACTTTGGACACAACCACTGTCATCTTATTGATGGATGAGTCTGTCATTGTTCCTGAAACTCAAAGATCAGGACCTGGGAGTTGATTTGACAATTACCTGTCTTGACTAGGAACTTGAGACTTACATTTGAGTTCTGACTCAGTCCCATCTGTGTGAGTGTACTAGCTAACAGGGTAATTAGCACACCCCTCTGAACATTAGCATCATTGTCCTCTCTGAGTCTACAGATTAGCTAGCAACACTTCTTTAAGGTGGACTTAGCTGCTTCCTCTCAAGTTTCTTACATGTTCTTTGTCACAGTAACTACAAAAGCTGATATTCATCATATTCTATTCTAGTCTAGTGTTTTTTATTCTTCTCTACTTGATCCTGTCAGCTTATTTCCTGTCTAAATTAAACTGTAATTTAGCACACAGATCATCATCCTTTTGACTAACAAATACAGTAGCTGACAAAAGCCTCAATAAGGTGAACAATGAGAATGAACACCGGGAAAATTTTCAAAAGAACAATTTTAAAGAGTATTGTTAAGTACCATTCAGGAAAGCACAAAAAATCAGTCAAAGGATGTAATAAATGAAGGGTTTCTGGGCCACAGGAAACTGCAGTTTGAAAGAAATTGGCCACATCAGACAGTTTAATTTTTCTACTAACATTTTAAATCTACTCGCAGTATCAAATGGCTTTTTTCTTAAGCTCAGTCAATTATCTTGTGGACCACCAGAATGGCTTCAGATGTGGTTGCTGGCAGATTTGCTCCCAAAGCGTGACACGAAAGCATGTTTAGATTGGAAAAAAGAGGAGGGGAAAAAAAGCCACAGTAAGGGAGTCTGCTTTCTGAAGACATCATGGCAGAGTAACGGAGAAGACTTCGACCTTGGCTGTGACCTGAACAAACTGTAATGAGTTCTGAACTTCTGCCTCAGCTCAGTATTGTTGTGGTTTTCAGAGTGCTGAGAGCTGGTAAACAGGATATTGAGTCCCAGATGGGTTTGGCTCACATCATAAAAGTACTGTAGGCCCACAGCTCTGCACAAATCATCAGCCATCGAAATGAAACGGAGGGAAGGATGGGTGGGAGAGGGAAGAATGGATGGGAAGAGTGGGAGAGAAAGATGTTTCCGCCGTCCAAAATGTGCGTTGGTGTGTTTCGAAGGCTGGAGTTGCGTGACGGGCACATGTTTATAAGCCGCTGGGCCACACAGAGAGCAACACTAAGACGCTGCTGAAGAGATAAAACAGCCACGCGGGGGAAAGAATCTGGACACAGACCAGTGGATCTCTATTTTCTCTCACTGTCTTTTTCAGTTTCTCTCCCTCTGCTTTCTTTCCCCATCTTTTCCTCCCTTTGCATGAAATAGGATCACAGTGAACTGGAGTAGAAATGTTGGATGAGGGGGAGGACACTCCTTCAACTACAAAGACCAGGGATGTCCCAGCAGAGGAGGATTCTGGGACGGCAATAGATGACAAGAAATTTAGTCTGAATCGTGTGCACAGAGAGCAAGAGACCTTTTTTTGAAAAAAGGCCTTATTTCTGGAAGCAGGACAGCCCTCTTCTCCACATTAACACGCTAGTTCCTTCTCATCACTGCTGTAAAGTGTAACTTATGCTATTTACATATTTCATAAAGTTAAATGAGCATGCATTTTTTTCATAGAGGAGATAGTTGCTGTCGTAGGTTAAGGGTGTAAAGTTTACAGGAGCATTTAGGGGTTAAAGTAACATTAAAGTAACATTTTTTTCTGTTTGAGTCCTGTGTGGTAGTTAGTTTCATGACTGTGATTTGGGAAAAAGAGGATACACTTAACTAAATTTTTAAATAGGAAATTTACGTAGGAATTACGAAGGTTTGTGTTAGACAGTTCACCAAGCAGTTCATGTTCAATGGCAGCGTGCAGCACTGTGTCCTCTTTATGTTGCAAGGTCTAACGTGAGAATGTGAGTCTTGAACTTTCATCATAGATTCCATCATAGATTATGTAAGTAACACTTTAAATGCTTTAAGTAAAATTATACTGCTTATATGTGCATTATAGTGTGTTAAAAACCATTTTAAAAGCTAATATACTGCTTATAAAAGCTTAGTCTTACCAAATTAACCTTAACCAAAATCTTTCCCTAAGCCTTTTTCCTAAAGTGGTTGCAGTATGCAGATATTAGGGCATTCATTAATGCTTCATTTAATCAGTTATCCCTGAAAAGTCTCAAAAATAGCAGGGATTGATTTACTAATGTAGACTGGACTAACTTGGAGGCAGGTAAAATTGTAGTGTCCAAGACTTTAACCCCTGTTTAACCCTGATAAAGAATGAGCTATGATTTGATTGGTCTTAACCCTCAGCAAGCTTGTCTGTGCTAGAGATACTATTTGACAGCAAAAACGCGAGAGTCTTTCCTCCTCTAAAAACTGTAAATATAGTTTGTTTAAAATGCAAAATGTAGAAAATAATTGTTCAAACAAATCTTCATCTGCTCTGATAAAATATGTCCATGTTGACTGTAGTCAAGTGTTAATATGCACCGCCATATTTGTTTCTGCGTCTTGCTGCACATTTGCTACTTCAGCACTCGACACTGTATGTTGGCACATAGCTATGAATGGTCAACAATGGCTAACCACAGCGCCCCCAGCTGCATAACTGCTGTAAAAGCATTGCCACCGAACTGTGTTAACTCCACAGATGGACAATTAGTCATCAAAATAAAAGCAAAAATGTCCTTAAAATACAGATTTACCTAAAGCTATAAAAGGAGTAAAAAATGAACAAAATTACATTATGTTACAGGTTCCTTTACTCACCTGACTCAGTGTCAGTGATAGAGGTAATAAAATAAGCTTCTCTTGTCTCTAAGGGACTAGAACTACCCTTAGAAAGAGAGAATCCAATTATTAATGGCTCTATATATGAAATATATTGCTATTATTTAATCAATGCAGGGTGCTGGAGACAGATCTTGATCATCATATTCTGCTAATTGGCCCGTTTTCTGGCCTGGAAATACTTGACAGAGTTAAAAGCAATTTTTCTGTGTACAAAAACCACAAATAAGAAATCTGTCTCATTAGTGCAAAGCAAACTATTAGCAGACTTGTATCTTTAGAGTCAAACATACTTTTCTATTACAGTATATTGCAAAAACTAGTAACAAGTATTAATAATCAAAAGTAGTAGCAGTCTAATTATTTTTTTAGAGAAAAAAAATAGCAGGTCAGATGATTCAGAGTTTCCAGCTTTGTGGTTAGAGAGTAATAAAACAACAGAGAGTGAAAATCAATGGTGGTAGTTATAGTCACATTTAGGACATGTGACCCAATTGGAGCCCACAGCAGCCATTATTAAAAATGTTAAAAAAAAAAAAAAAAAAGTAAAGCCACGCTAAAATGTGCCAGCACGCCAGTAAGACAAAAATCTAATCAGCAGAAGAAGACAGAGGTCAAAGTGAAAAATGTTTGGGAAGCTTTTGCTATTGTTTTATCATTTTTGCAGAGCTCCTGTTTATTCAGCAGCTGGTGGATTTGTTTTACTCGTAATGAAAAAACAGAGCGAGCAGAGCGAGCCGCAGATCAAATAGAATGTGAAAGAGAGTGGCGAGGCAAAAAAAAAAAAGCCCTCGCTTCCTACTTACATCAAACACTCGAGCGCTGGATGCCAATCAGCCGCTGATATTTTACACAAATTCCAAAGGCTTCGGCAGAAGAGAGCGCCAACTCGCCTATCAGCCGAGCACCTGACCTCTTCTCCAGTCTCTCACATGGAGCGTCCGGGAATAAATCCCTGAGCAGTTTGCCGGAGCTTACAGGTTTCACCTCACACACTCAGGAGCTTGTTAGACATGACAGCAAAAAAAAAAGTTGAGTCTCATCTTCAAGACTATTTTCTTAGAACAAAGAGAAAAACCTGCCAGTGGTAATGTCTTAATTCCTTTGATTTCAAGACCAGTGATGATGTTGTTGAAGGCAGATTTCTCCAAAAGTATAAAGATAATGAGTGAAGCAAGTTTACATAAAAACAAGTGAAGCTTTCTACCCGGACTGATGTTGTTCCTTTTTTTTTTTAAAAGAAATAGTACAGTGTTTCGGGGAATACGCTCACTCGCTTTCTTGTCGAGTCAGATGAGAAGGCCGCTCCCTACATGGCATAGAAAGGCCGAGTAAGGGGGTATCATTGCACTGTTGAGTAGCTTCACCTGTCGTAACCTCATCATAACACAAACAGAGAGCGTAGATCGGTGTGCAGAGTCTCCGTCAGTACGTTCCTCTTGTAGATACGGCTGTCAAATTCTCTGTGAGATAACCAGAGCCAGCTAGCTGGCTCCTGAAGGCCAGTAAACTGCAGGAAGTGAGCAAAAAGTGCAACTATTCACATCACAGTTTACTGGACTGCGACGGCTAAATCTATTGTAATTCCGTCGTAGCTCGATTTCCATCCATGCATTCATCCTTTAGCTATACCCACTTAATCCTGCAGGGTTGCTGGGGGATGGAGATGATCCCAGCTGGCACTGGATGAGAGGCGGGTTACATTGAGTGGCCTCTTCACGCAGCAGGTTCATACCCAGAGCTTTGCAGTGTTAAGCATTGCACTACCTTTGCTACCCTGCTTTTGTTGCCACTGGTATGTCCACATTTACTACTCAACCATGGACTATAAAATTTGGGTCTACAGCAGAAGCTTAACTTCATTTTGGGAAACAGAAAGACGTTGCAGAGAGAGAGAAATCTGCATGTTTTAAGGATAACGTACACATGCAGGCGTAACTCAGGTGCTGATGATGATCAAGCAATGTAATTTAGGATGCTTAACTCGCAAAAGTTCTAGTTTATATCTGATTCATGCACATTACTGTGCAGCTCGGTGTGTGCAAAACAGAAAAAGCCCCAGAAGTCTTAGAAGTCTGAAAGCAGGAAATGAATAGCCTGGCCGAGTCCAGATGTAACAAAATCCACCTACAGAAGCAGCATCTCTACAGCTCGCTGTTTGCCCTTTTTCTCCGCAGACCTTTTGACTTGTCACGGCAGGAAAAGCACAGGTGTAACTAATAACATTAACAATGTCTCTGTTCTGTTCAGGTGTCATAACAGTGTGACAGCGAGCCAGCATGCACAATAGCAGGACCCCGAACCTAAAGCAGCCGTTGTTAATTTTATTAGTTCCACCTACGCGAGCTCCTTCTACTGTGACATGTAAAAATGTCCTCTGTGGAAAAGAGACTGTAGCCAGCTTATATCTCCTCTGCTGAATCTGTACGAAAAAACAAATGTAGACATGAAAAGTTGCAGTTTGATCAGGAGTTTTATTTCTATTTTCACACCAAAATCTCCATTTTTAACATGTACTTAAGGAGTTTTTTAATTGTTAAAATATTAGGATTTAGTAACGTTGAGAAACATTGATGATACTGTCACTTTAACTGTTGATCTTGGAAGTATTTTATATAACTAGATGTGCCCAGAAAATTCTTTTTTTTTTTCAACACAAGGATCTTGTTTGTGTTTATGCTTTTAAATATTAATATCTTACATTCTGGTGTCCTTTCATTTGCTCCTGTTACTGCGCTTTGCATTGCTGTTCCTACTGTAACTCTCCTAGACTGTTCAAAGCACTTACATGTATATGCAGGTGCAAACTCGTCCATATTTATGAGCGTTTTAAAAGAGTTTTCATAAATAGGAGCTGAGCACCTACACAAACAAGACCAACTGCTGGCGTGCTGCATGTCGCAGCTGTTTAGCACCAAGTCAGCGTGGTTTGCAAGGAGCAGCCAACCGTGAAGCCTCGGTGTCATCGCTTTGGATCAATGGCGAGGCAGCGCGAGGAAGAGGTCACGTGCCCCGTGGAAAAAAGGTGACATTGGCTGATCCGCCGGCGCTGGCCAGACAGCCGGCACCAGGTCTCCCAGCTGGAGGGGGACCAATCTGACCCGAGCCAGGGCGGCCCGGAGCTCTAAACCTGACCGTTCATGGTGGAGGAGCTGCCGCTGATGCTTCCAGCTAATTGGGCACTGCCAGTTCTTCTCTGAGGGAAGGAGCCACTGGCTGCTAAAAAGCTGCCAGAAGTTTCCAGATGACGTCATTTTGTGATTTGCTGCATCCCTCTGTTCTGAGACAGTGTAGTCTCAGCGCTTATTCAGTAGAGTACAGATTCATTCATGGAAAAATACTCCATTACAAGGCCTGTATTAGAAATATTATTAAAATGTAC
>JAUZTA010000018.1:4623653-4639191 GCA_034780835.1 Ctenochaetus striatus | reverse complement strand
TGGGTATTTCACTGATGAATTTTATCACTACGTCTTTGGAACAGTGAATACTGGTTGAGAGAAGCGGACAGACGTCTGCACCTTTTGAAGATACTGACAGACTGATGTCTTGAACTGATGCTATCTACTATACCATCACACATACAGAAAGACCATCTTTAATTACATACAGATGCAAAGCTTTGGTCATAATGCAACATTTTTAAAGTCCCCATGTCACTGTAGTGTTTATAGTACACAACTTTCTGTCTTGTTTCAGGAATCTCAAAGTCATTGTGGTTTGCTCGCTGCATGACCGATCAGCGACAGGGGGTCACGCATACACAAGATTTCACCAAGGGGAAACCCAGACGAGTCTGTCTTTCTCTTCAAATTACGTTTCATGGAATAGGAAGTATCTTTTGTACACTGTTTTGCAGAGAAAAAACAAGGAAAAAGTAAAAAAGTATTTGTAAGAGAATGGATATGATGCGTGGGCAGAAAGGATTGTATGCTCTGCAGAGTTGGAGGTAAATAAACAGTTTTGCAATGAAAGCAGTTAGCTGCCTGTTTGTTTTGCTGTTCAGTACAGACAGCAAGGTAGCAAATACTGGGACTACATGACTGTGCCACCTTTATACAAATAGATGCATGTAAAGACAAGACTTTAAGAGCTCCTGCAGATGACAGCAGCAGATATTTAGCCAGCTTGATATCAAAAAGTTCTTAAATTGTGTCCGTGAACAGTTCATGTAGAGTGAAGCTGCCTGTTTTCTTGTTTGTCTGTGATCTGAGCCTGTATTCCTGTAGAGTGATCTCATCATAAAATGACCTTTGTTCTTCATGTTTTATTTGCCTCTATTACTTGAAAAAAGCCATCAACAATGGCCCTGACAATTTGAATGGAGATTGTTAGCGTCAACGCTCAGCTACAGTGGATACTTCACTTTTCACTTCAGTAAAGGCAAGATCACTTAAATTATATAAGCTTTATATGAAAAGTAATGATTATCAATTAGCCTGCTGCTATTTCTATTACTAGCTTATAGCCAGAGAAGATCACTTAGCAACAGTGCTGCAGTTGTTGGTGTATTGTTCAGGACTATAATGACTTGGTGACTTCGTTAAGTGAAGAATAAAGGTTTTTTTTAATTATTATACCCCAACTTTCCATAAGTGACTGAAAAATCAGACCTTTTCTGCGAATCACATCTAAACCGACATGTGTAAACCTTCAGCTACACCATTCTGAAACAGCTGTATGGTTTTACATTGGGTGTGTTTACACTCTTTCTTTTAGGCCTCAGAATAATTGTGTCTATTATAATGGATTTAGTCTATTTTTTGTTTATATTACTTGGCTAAGTAGCATATGGGTAAGCTCATAATGGTCCAGTGAATGTATAATGTTTTATATATATATAAATCTGCCCTTTTATTTGGAAGCAAAAGATCATCTATGTTTTATGCTTTTTCTGTTATGTTTACACTGGCTCTGCATGCAGCTGAAACAGTCTTACAAATGCTGGGTTAAGAATTGGTCACGGGTCTTAACGTCATTTTCATGTGGGATATGGGATATAAATTATTTTAAAATAATGCTAAGCCTGTATTATTTTAAACAAAAGTCAGTCATTTTAAGTCAATTCATGGAAGAACACTAGTGCTGATAACAATGGCTTTCCAGTATGATTCAGACAATACCATGTCTGTGTGAAGTGAAGGTCTGTGAATGTATGAACTGTGTGCATTAAAGAAGAAAATAGCGTTTATAAGACTGACCTTCAAGCTTGAGGTGCTGCACGGAGCTTTCAGGCAGCGAGTGGAAAGAGTTTCCAGGGATGTAGGCAGGTCGGTAAAACATGTGGGGCTTCCTCTGCAGCAGCTCATACAGGACGTCCCCTGCAGAGATGCAAAGGTCAAAAGTTACCATACTTCTCTGGGCGGCAGTTGGCATCTGCATAAAATGAGAAATTAGCAGTGGCGTCATCCGTAGATTTAGGTTTCCCTTCTTCTTCCTCTCTGCTTTCCAGGCAGCGGGGAACTTAAGCAATAATGGAATAGACGCTGAGGAGGCAGACAGCACGTAAGCGCGTTGATCTGAGGACAGTGTGGAAAATTGAGACTTGTTTATTACTAGACATTTATTTCCTAACCTAATGACCCAGTGAGTACAGAGGGGGGATGAGAGTGAACTTCCCTACTGGGTGAATGCACCCAGTGAGTTTCCTCTTTCAGAAGAAGAATTTTGCCTCCACAGAGCAAAATAAGTCCTCATATTTACACAGAGATCAGTGGAGGTGGAAGTTTCCCGCAGGACAGAATCTCCTCTAAACATGGGTTCACATTGCAAAGCTTGAACTTTTGAAAGAACAAGAATGTGTGTCTCAAAAAACACAAAAACATCAGGCACTGCCGTCAGCTTGGCAGATAACATGAAGTCAATGTTGACACAAGTAAATGGGCCACAGCTCTATATGACACTGGTATTCTCCTTTAAGTGGTTATACACTAGTGGTGACACCGGGCACAAAAGCCTGAAGCAGGAAGTTCACTGAATGATTAACAGCTGTTGGTTCTTTTTCAACGAAGACAACAACTGGATCCTCTGCCGGCGTGACAAAGCACTTACTTACATAATGTAGTTTAAAAAAAAAACACACCCTCAGGTACAATGATGTGATCTTACAGATTACTGTCACACATTACCTTACTGTTGTTTTTTTTTTCATACGGCTTACCATAACAAGGAAATGATTCTCATAAAGAAGGTGATGGTAAACACATGCCCATACACACACACACACGCACACACACACACTCACACCCCTTTCAGTTCTCACTTTCTGGTCCTGTGGCTCTGAGTTTCAGTTAGGGGGAAAATTCCTGCTTCCTGATGCATTAACAGTTTGATGTAATTCGTGATTAAAAATTCAGAGTTCAAAATGTAAAAGTTTACAATTAAAAGCTACATTAAAAATATTGGGAGATAACATCTTGTTATCTTACAGTCAGTCATCTTAAAAACTGTGGCTGATAATTGGATGTGAGGTGAAGACATCCAAAGAGAAAAAAGTGCTGTTATTATTATTTTTTTTTTTTTTTTTTTAGGCCTCTGAAAAAGAAACATATGGCACACAGCAAGGACTGATGGGAACTGCACAGTTACAATCCCCAAAAGGAGGAAACAGACACATCACAAGCCAAAAAATGTGCTCTGTTCCCTAAAATGACGTTTTCACTGATGTCACTGACAACAGAGCCAGAACAACAAACAACATCTAAACAGCACGAGCAGGTTTATCTTGTCATATTCTATGGTTTTGTAATTTTTTTGTAAAAAAAATAATCACAAGTTGCGACCCCATGGAACTATTTCACAACAAAATTATCTCAGTTTCACACAGACACGACTAGACCCAACTTATAAAACCTCCAATGATGAATCACATTTCCCAAAATGTTTTTTTTTTTTCCAGACCTCAATTTCTTGACAGGATATGAAAGTTTTCGTAGAGTTGAAATGGAAACAACCTTACGCGAGCTTGACAACAGCTGTCAGCTGGGCCACATCTCTCCAGAACTACAGTTTATTCCTCACAGCATGTAAAGTAATTCAAAGGGACACATCAGAGCTGCTGAAGTGAACAGAGCAGCTTTTTCTTCTTACTTCCTATTTGATTGTACAGGGGATAAACAATGACTCATTCAACGAGTTCATGTTTAAATCAGCTCGTAAGTAAATGCTGAAATCAGTACATCAAAAATAGAAATAAATAAATGGAAAAAGTCTTGTAAGAATACAACATTAGTTGTATTATACAGCTTTATACCTCTAGCAAGGCAAAGTCAAGCTCATGAGAAAATAAGAAAGTTGGTGCAATTTTACAAAAAAGCTTCTTTTCAAAAAAAATCAAAAAGTGACGCCAGCCATCCAAAAATAACTCATTGTGTCTTTAAATGATTAATATGTATATTTAGGGCTGTATCCAATTTAATTTTTTTTTTACAAATTACCCTCTTTTTTTTAAGTATCAAATGTCTGTCATCGTGTTTTATGAACTCCACCTTCATGTCACTGAAGACAGACAAATTAGAGTACAGGTCAGCTCTCTGCTACTTTTTCCTGCAGACAAGTTGAAGTGAAGATAAATTCACTTTTTAATCATAAAAGTGTAAAACTTTAACCCTGTGCTCAAAAGCTCAGAATGAGAGCTGAATCCAGCGTGACTCTGGGTTTTTGTTCTGCTCTTTGCTCTGTGCCCAGCATCAGCATCAGCTGGTAGCCATCCCTCTCCTCTGCCTGCTTCAAACCACACTACACTCAAAGCCCCATGATCCGTCCTACACACATTTGACTGTTGAACTAGCTCTCTAATGTCAGTTTTATAAACATTCAGTAAAAACATTTACTTATTTATTTGTTTAGATTTATTCATGTGTTTGTTTTTGTCTATCTTTTATTTATTCCGTTGCTCATCAGCACATTTTTGTATGCAATGTCATTTTTTTCAGCATGTATTTGAAGTCTTTCACATAATTCCCACCCTTGTCTGAACTTAAAATTACTTGGAAACACACTGCAATGTTTCCCAGCCTCTAGAGGGTTTATCTTAGTACTTTACATTTCTCAATGCTGATCACTCATTTCATCCCCCCTCTTATGACTATCATCGTCCTGAAGCACACCACACAGCCCTGACGTCAGCCCTGACTAATTGTGTGTGATGAAATATCTCCAGGACACAAAACTGACACTGAATCCTGTTTTAATCTCCCAAAACTCTACAAAAGAGAACATTTCACTTGTTTCTTTGCGTTTATTGTCGTGCCCCTGGCCGCTGGCGTTGGCGGGGCAACAGTTGAGGCTGGTTTGTACTTCCTGATCAACCGTCTCCTACTTCCTCCCCCAGCAGCCACTCTGTGACAGCTGCCTCCCTCCTTTGTCGCCTGACACTGCCGCCTTCCCCTTCCCTCCTCTGCTCCAGCTGTCTTTATTGATTTTTAAAAGGGTATAGTTTTGCTGTAAACCCAACACATTGATTCTAAAGCTGCACTGGTGTCTCTGTTTGTGCACAAATGAACTAAAATATTAGCCTAAAGCACAAAGTGCAACAGTTGACACAGTGTTTGTCCCAATTTAATCATGTTGTGGGTCAAAATGTGCTCATGGATCCTGATTTATGAAGCGTTACACTGAGCTTTGAGGACACCACGCTATCCATTTACAAATATTCCTATCAGTCATTTGAAAAGTGACCTCTTTGTGTAATTGCACAAAAATTCCACAGTTTTTCTGAAAATAATTAGAGTGTTTCCATGATCTAAAACTGCTCCTCCTTCCTAGTCAGTAAATCTTGTTTTCCAGTCTGCATCCTGCTTCAGTTGGAATTAAAAACATGTCTAATAGAATCAATCAAAGTGAGTCATTTTTTTTAAACTTTTCACTGACGTTTCCAGTTTTTCCAGCCTGAAATACACCTCTACTGTCTTTAAGGAATTCATAAAGAGATGGAAAGAATACCGGAGTGGGGGGATCGGTAGCGGAAGTCCTCCTTGGTGAGCAGCAGCAGGGCTTTGCCATTCATCTGGAAGGAGCCGCTGGTGATCGGCCGCAGGGCAAACTCTTTCTCTGCCCATCTTACCCACTGGGCCACGTCCTCCCTGCTCCAAAAATATGGCTGCAAACCTGCAGTAGGAAGGATAGTAGGACGGGGGAAGAGAAGAGAGGAAAAAGATGAGGGGAAGAGAATTGAGAGCAGAGTTTGGTAAAGAAGCAATGAAGTGAAGGTGAAAGGGAAAAAACGGTTAAATTTAAAAAAAAAAAAAAGGAGCACGGTGAGGACAGAAGACGCAGAAGGATTGGGGGTTGGAGGCAAGGAAGGAAGAAAGGAGGAAAGGCAGGAAGGAGGGGAGGGTGAAGAGGAGGGAGGAAGGGGGGAGTGGAAGGAGGGGGGAGAGGAAGGAAGGAGGCGAAGGCAGTAAAAAGGATACTGAGGAAGTGGAGATAAAAGCCAAAAGGAGGGAGTGATTACGGGAACGGCAGCAGAGATAAAGAAAAAAAAAGATGAAGGAGGAGACAGAGTCAGAAAGGGAGAGGAGGTTAGAATAAAAGATTAAAAGATGATAGGTTAGGAGGAAGAATACAGAATGAATCACAAGGATAAAAAAGAAGGGGGGGAGGGGGGGTGTATATGAGAAAAACGGTCAGACTGTTATTTTATTTGATCTGCTGAGATCTGTGCTGCTCTTTGCTCTCTGAACTCCAGACAGGCACATCAGAGGACGGACAGTTTATTAGTTTGTGTATGAACAGACAAAAACACATGGAGGAAAAAGAGAGCAGAGGAAACAGCAATGACAGAATCTCTCTTTTTTCTTTTTTTTTCTCTCCTCCCTCGCACTCTGAAATATTTCTTTCACTGCCGTGGGAACAGGAGTGTAAAACATCTGCACTGGTGACCAACGAGCATTTAACAAGCAGCAGGGAAGGAGTGGAGAGGAGTGTGAAAAATAAAGAAACACTGAATCTCGACAAAAGCTCAATTTCATGCGAATGTTGTGTAGAAATGATTTTGGTTGTAAAAAACATTTCTCAGATCTGCTGCGAAGGCAGAAATTGTTATTGTTATTGGAGATACACCTGAGAGAGAATGGCAAATAGCACTAAGCTTTTTACAAACTGTTTTTTTTAAAACATGATCCTATCCAAACAAGACATTTGTGATGCCACCAAAAAACTGCAGTTTATGTGGTTTTTGAAAGCATGTTGACTGCATAAGTGATTCTCAAGTTATTAAACATCCAAAATGACAGCAATTTTTAGGCCTTTGAGGGTTAATATTTACAAGTAGTTACTGTCAGGATTGGATCAAAAGTTCATCTTGTCATTCATAATGTCATTCTGTAGTTTTTGCACAGTCGTTTGTTTTTCTGCACCTGCCATCTCTGTTTTTTGAGCCCATGTGAGAGTGCAAGGCTTCATTATATAAGCCCCTTTATGGTGTTTAATAGAGTTCAAATCTAATTTTATCCAGCTTTTATTCTCTGGCTCTGCACAGAGGCACATGTCACCCAGAGATTATTCCTGAAATGTTCTCAAACTCTGATTTTTCTGATGTTCTCTGACCATAAAAGGCTGTACATTTTGAGCTTTACATGTTAACATTTCTGACCCTTATTTATCCTGGTTAACACAGACGCTGCCACCTCATCGTATCATTTTGCAGTCTCCGTGAAACCCAATGATTTAAAGTATGACTCAGACTCACCTCCCTCTCTTTCTCTGTCTCCTTCGCTCTTTTACATGCATACACACAAACAGTTTTTTGCAAAACTACACAGCGCTGATCAGAATGTCCATGACACCCACTCGGAGAATAACTACTCATTTCTTCTTACATCTCACTTATCGCACGGCCTCAAACACTTCCTCTGGGAGTCCGACAGCTGTTATCTTTGGCCGCCAATGTCACTGTCACACAAGTAATAGGAACCTTGTGCTCGCTTTCAGCCCCCCCTCCTCCCCCCCGTCAGCTCCCCCACACCCGTCAAACAGAGGAAGTTTTCACAGAAAGCAATCAATATAAAATGAAACCCTGTCTAGCTTGTCAGATTCCCATTTCTTCCCCCTCCCTCCTAGTCCTCTATATTCAGATAGTTGCACAAGCGCTGCCGATAAGCCAGCAAAGGCCTAGGTTATCTGCAGCACAGCTTACAGCCTGTCAAGCTCTGACCCCCAGCTTGTCAACAGACATCCTAAGAAAGTGCTGGGGAATGGGATACAGGTGTTTCACAACCGCAGGAGCTAGTGGTGGGCAGATAAGGTAAGGTAATTTTTCATAAGTTTTACTTGGTTTCTGTTTTCCTCAAAGCACTGGCTTCCTGGTCAGAGGGGAAATTGTTGCAGGGCTGCATTATTTCTTTCTTATAGTATATTAAATAAACTTTATTATATATATGCTTGTTTTTAGTCCTGATTTCCAAAATCAAATGATAACAGAAGTGTTAATAACTTTAAACATTGGTGGTCGAACTTTTTTTCAGAAATCATTGATTTAAACTGCTAAAATTAGTCGAGGTTCACCAAAAACTTGTCCTTGTTGTAAGTTTTACAAATTACTTCATGTTCAATTTAAACTGGACCATTTAAAAGGAACAGATCTAAAATGCACTGGACTACATCATTGACTTTCTATCAATATTCAATCAAGCTGCCATCTGCACTGAAAGCACCAGCTGTACGTTCGTCTCTCGTGGCTGACTTGTGAGAGCGGCCAGGGCAGGCAGCATAGCGGCCCAGGTCGGGGGGTCATGGCTGCGGTATGCTCTCTCCAGAGCCGGAGAGAGGTGCTGCTCTGCCAAAACCCCTCCGAGATCCGGTCTGCCGGCCTCAGCCATCTGCACAGAGCCCAAAGGAGGAAGCAACAAGGGGAGCAGAAAAGAGGAAGAGGAGAAGGAGGAGGAAAAAGGAGGAGGGGGGGGGTCCAAACAAACATGTCCCACAACGCCCTTTGGCAGGAAGCAATCCAGCATGGGCTCTGTATCAGCACAGGAAACTTCCTGCAGTAAGGTTAGAGAGTGATGCCGGGAGGGGGTTTATTAACAGACAGAAGCAAGGCTCAGATGAGAAAAAGAAGAGTGGAAACAGAAAGGAAAGAGTAATGAGAGCAGCAGCGGATGGTGTGTGACAACGGGGGAAAAAAATGAAGGCAGATGAGGTAAAATAGCAGGAACAAGAGGATAAAACAAAGATGCAAAAAGGGGAAAGAAACAGGAAGGGAAACAGATACTAAGCCAGCACTCAAATGAAGCTAACAGAGTAGAACATTGTGTTCAGCCCACAATCCCTGCTCATATCTGATTCTACTGACTAGTCAAACCTCTTCTGGGATGTAACCAACATATGAAGCGAAGCCTTCAAGCTAGTTCAGGCAGTCGATTTGAGTCTGCCACAACCCTCACATGGTATACTCTTATTCCAACATACACTCAAGGCAGTCTTTGATTATTAGGCACTCACATCAGTCAGTTGACCTGCCTGCTGCCACACCGCTAACCCAAGAGCCCTGCGGCCACATTCTGCCACCACTGCTCAAGCTTTTAATTAAGTATTAAAAAAGTCCAACGAGAGTTGTTCCAACTTTTTTTTCCTTCCCAATACCGATTCTGATACATGAAGCTGTATTGCTACTTACATTGTATGGATGTAATGTAATGGAAGTGCTAGAAGTTTTACAAGTTGCCTGCCATTCAGTTGCCTACAGGTGTTCAGGACACTGCTGAATAGGCAGGTTCCTGTTTTCCAATGAAGATATGAAGCAATATCAAATTGGTGCATTGACCTGTGTACTTGCCCATAAACTGATTCAGCATTTCACGCAGTATTAGAGGTTTACAGATACTGGTATCTCAGTCCACATCCAAAATTAGGCCTGTTGCAAATAGTTAGAAGCAGTTCTACATTTATTAAACTGAAAATGTGAAATTACATTAGAATCCAACTCGTGTGATTGACAAGCTGAGAGAAGCAAGGTCCTACTGACATTACACATGAAGGGGCTGCTGTGTTGTATCTCTTATTTAAGTAACAAATAAGTTCCTCTGAAGGAGGGATTAAGAGAAGAAAAGGAGGACTTCCTAGCTTGAGTGGAGGGAATGCATGAAAAATGGGGCCCCCCCTAGTACAAGGCACTGTTGGAGACGAGAGACACTGATGAACAAGTTTTTGAAGCGATGGTTGGTCAGCCAGACAGACGCATGTGGTTCCTGAGGAACAATGACAAAGCTCACCTGTAGAGACAGCTGCTGTTATGTAAGAAAAACAGTGATCAGGCTACGGAGAGTTTTCAACACTCACACCCCTCCAGATAGGGGACACTGCATTTATACAGAGAAGACAATGACAAAGCTTTATGTCTGATGCACTCAAATAAGGGGAGGCACTGTGCTACAAGCTTGCTGTGCTTGGAGTTGGGATTAATTACAAGCCAAGGCAAGTGCAGCAGCAGCAGGGCAATGAGTGTTGTATAGGCTGGATGGACAGCAGAGGAAAAGATGCCGGCAGACAGCTGCTGATAATGACTGCACCTACTTAAGAGTCCCGGGATGACCGGAGCTTCTTGAGGAAAAAATATGCCTCTCCTCATTCTCTGATCTGGAGGGCTCATAGTTTATTTTCTCAACTTTGCCTCCACTTCAAATGATGCAGTGCTCAACCTCATGCAAACAAAGCAAAGGGAATAAAATATGACAAGACATTCGACGTCTTGTTCAAAAGCCTCAGTAGAGGCTTTGAATGTCGAAAAAATGACACTCACTGCGGCACTATCTAACACAAAGATAAACAGTGATGTTGAAAAGTAGTGTAAAGCAGCAAAAACAGCAGAGCTAAGATGTGTAACTGTACCAGGAAATCTGTCTTTGCAACTGGTTTCAGTTATGGTATGAATATTTGTTTTGAATCAAATAAAGGGTCTCCTCAGGCAGATTAAGTCCTCATTTTTTCCTCTATTCACTGTCATGTTTCTCTTTCATGCAAGCTGATGAAAATATGACAACTTTAGGTGAATCACGAGGATCTAGTTTCAGTTTTACCGACACGGATCATTCCTGATTTCGGTTTTACAACCTCAGTCACATTTAAGTTGCAAGTTTCATGATTTTATTTTGAATCTCACCTCCATGTCATCTTGACAGGAACTGATTCTAAACAAAATGGGAAACTTTTTGTTTCAGTGCAGCTGGTGAGACATAAACATCCTTTGCTTACTTAAAAAGGTGGAAAGAAAAATGGATAGGCATTGGCCAGGGAAGAGTAGAGAAGGTAGAAAGAATGAGAGAGCACCTTTGACCCTCGACACTCTGTTCCTTTAACACATTCTTCCTTGAGCTGATGTCCTCTCTGGTTGTTTTCTGTCAGAGAATCTTTTACAGATTACTGGGAAAAAATCAATTTCAGTCTTCCTTGTCCTCAGTCTCTGCCTTTGTTGAATGCATCTCAGGTTTTCATGAGAGTGTTTACGGTGTGTGTGCGCGCATGTGTGTGTGTGCGTCTTACTATGTGTGTTTACATTGAAGAAAATCGTCAAGCACGACAGGAGCAGGATCTCAAACCCTTGACTAAACCGTGGGCTCCTAATCCTCTCTGATGACACATAATTTTCACTCTGTGGTTTCTCAGGCCCCCGCTCATGCTCACTAACACACATACACACACACACCGCACAAGTTGCCAAGGCAACTCATAAGGGCTTGGGATGAATGAAGGGAAGAGGAAGATGAGATCACTGGTATCTTGTTTCGTTGTTGCGGTACAGAAGCCCTGAACTTCCCCCTCGCAGCCAGACGAGTTAATGAGGTCCGTCCTGCTGTGAAGCTTAAAGGTCCCGTCCAAAATCTCTGTTCGGGTGTGAACGTCTCACCAATACACACCACTGTGGACCTGCTGCTTACTTCTCCATCACCAAACTGGAAACTGAAACAAATACTGCCTCTTTTAACTTGTACTGACTAAAAAATGGCTTTAACTGTAACCCTCAACCTCGGTGGCCATTTTAAAAGATCCAATCTTTGGGAAAACTGCTTACAGCTCTGTCAAAGCTCAGCAAAAACAGACTTAACTCATTTATTTGTTTGTTTCAGATCAGGACCTGACCGTTTTATCGCTGATCATTTCATTGATTTTACATTTGGTTACTTTGCCTTGTTAGCAAGCTAACTGTGGTATCTACACATCTACAAGAAGTCTTTTAATTAGCACAATGGCTAATTTATCCCTGTGTCCTATTCACGTATTAAATACTAATTACAAACATGCAGACCAAGTATGTGGCTTTTTTAAATTGAAAAAATGGTGAATTAAAATTTTCTTCAAAATTTTGTATTGTGGTATTAGCACATGCCTATGATGAAGCACAGAATGAAAATAGAAGACAGACTCTCAGATGCTAGAAGTAAAATAGTTTTGGTGCTGCTCTAGCTAAGTAAACAAGCTATGATTCCTGTAAGTATTCGTCCATCTATTGAGTATTTTTCTAATTCATTACAAAATCATTGCATTTTTTTTCTAACAACAATTATCAGCTAAATATTTGTGCTCATTTTTAGAATAAGGTGACAACTTTTTTCCATAATTATCAATTTAAAAATGTATGATAGCATTCAAAGACACCTTTTAATTTGCTGTCATTGGTGTTTGTCTGGTGCCATCTCCTCTGTTCAACTTAAAAAGAAGCTATCGCTGCAATGTCAGCATTAGCATCAGAGTTTTTGCTAGTTAATCACAAAGTAAAGTTGATTTTATTGCATCAGCATGCATTGAAAATTGGGACACAGCTGAAAAGAAGCATATACAACAACATTAGCTAGCAACCAGAGGAGTAGAACTCAAGAAAACTATACAAGACAGAGAGGTTCATCAGCATAATATTGACATTTAAACAGTGTGCTTGGTGCCAGACTGTGGAACCAGTGGACACAAATCTACATCCTCAACACTCTGTTTACTTTAGTCTGTGCACCTATCTGAACGGATCAAAAACAACTAACCAGGCCATTGCTAACCATTTCTCTGTTTCTAGCCTGCTTGGTTGTCATTAAAATTTCCAGTTGCACCGTTCAATAACTCAGACAAGAAGAAAGCAAAGTTGCAACAAGTGAGCATCAAGATATCAGTTTCAGGAACATTTTCGCAAAGTAAGTACGAAGTAACAAGTAAGATTTTATCAAAGGTCATCTATATCTATTTACAACCATTTCGAAACAGCTGTTGATTCCGTGTGTTCAGTTCCTCCAGTGTGTCTTACATTTCCTTTCGCTTTATTTGTAAAACTGGAACAAACCTGCATACATGCTGCACTTTGACTCACACTGGAACTTGAAAGTCTCAGATATTATTTTCAGAAACTGTCAAACTCCTGACTTTCAACAGTCCAAATATACTCAAAAGCTCGACTAATGCACATAAAAAATCTCAGACAGAGGATTTCAGTGTAGCCTGAACTGAATGGACTATAAATAAACAACAAAAAAAAAAGCATGGCTGCATCAGTCAGACTGGGACTTTGCTCTCCAAACTCAAGGCTCCTTAGTCACTCATTTCTTCAGTAAATGTTTGCCTTTTCTCTCGAAGCAGAAGTAGGCGGATATTGGACTTGCTATCTCAATAGAGAAAAGATTTTTCTTTCTCCAGACAGAGGAGGAGGAGGAGGAGGAAGAAGGAAGGAGGTAGGAGGTGGAAAAGGAGGAGGAGGGCTGGCCATGACCTTCTCACACCCTGACTCAGGAACATGTAGGTATAAGAACAACACATATCTAAAGTCAATCCTCACAAACTATTCATCTCCCCTCACTTTGTGTGTCTCTCCGTGCATTAATTCCCTGTTAGGTGGGTGCGGCAAGGGAAAATCCACCTCCGCACACACACACTTTTACTTTTCACTGAAGAGAAATCCCCCCCTTCTCTCAAATTCATCCTCTGCTTCCTCCACCGGCATGCACGTGCCTGTCCCCGTCCAGCAAATCTGGACCACATCCAGTCAAAACAAACATAAAACAGATCATCAATCACACGGAACTTTTATGGCCAGGAAGTAGCGCGACCTGTTTTTGATAGCTTGTTGTTGAGTGCAGGAGCAAGCCGGCTCTTGTAGGCTAGTTCCTGAATCCAGCGTCAACTGCCACTCATCCTTTTGTTCAGGAGCCAGTGTTTTTCTCCTTTTTTTTCTTTTTTTTTGAAATGCAGAAGCTTCAAAGACATTTGTTAACTATATCAAAAGGCCTGTGCTTGTCTGAAACCCACACACACTCACACACACAACCTGTAAGCGCTGTGTTTTTTATCCCATGTGGGGAAAGTGAAGTCAGCAATTTGTGCAGTGTAACACTTAGATGATCAATTCTAATGCAAGTCTTTCATGACGGCGTTTCAGCTCTTTCATCTTTCACAATGACAATCTTGCACGTCTTCAACTTGTAAGCTGTTTAACTAAAGACTGGTTTTCACTTCTCGGGTGGTTTCTTTTAAATGCGCAGAATGTTATCTCTGCAGCTAGAGGTCCTCGATCAAAACAATGGTTACAAAAGCCTTAGTTTGATGATTTGTGAAGTAGCGTGAGATCACAGGATTTGTTTTCTTTCCATATCACATTTGCCAGTTACTCCCCTCACTCTTTGATTGATGTTACCTGAGCAATTGGCTAAAAACACAGGCAAAAAAATTACAGATTTCTCTGGTTGTAAACATTGTCGACAACATTTGGGGTAATAAAAGTAAACATTTTTTCAATATATAATATATAACAGGTAATATCATTGCTAGACATTTCAATTTGAAAACATTACATATTATATGTTTCAGTTACTTTTAGAAGTTAAATAAAATCACCAATTTTCTGTTACTGATATGTTTTTCATTAAGTTTTCTTAAACTTTTTCCTTGTTGGTATCAAATAGTCACTCATATATGTAGTTGATTTCACACTTTGTTAAATAGCATCAGTGAGGGTAAATATCAGTTTTCTGGCTCTGGAGGAGCTTTGCTAAGTTTAAAAATATGATCCAGGTGACATAACTTGGTTAATCTCATCACAGTCTCAAAAGCTTTAAAGTTATAACAGAATTAGCAGTTTAGTTTAGTTAGTGTTTTTCTAAGAGTCCTTTTTTTTAAAGTGATCTTAAAAAAGTAAGCATGGTCACTAAAAAGAATTTGGTTTACTGTCCCACAATGCAATACTTAAAGGAAACGTACAGGCTGTTCACAGCTGCAAACCATTTAAATAAACTGCAGCTTGTGGGGAGACAACTCCAGGAAGACCGGGGAAAACTAAAAAACATATTAAAGAACTAAATCTTCAGAGCATGTTGGCAGCGAGAGGTTATAAGACCAATGCCAGTGTCCCCTGTTTTAACTGTCAGATTGGCTAGCAGGTACATTTGTGTGAGGTCTTGTCTCCCTTAGCCCTTTTCTGTTGTCTGTCTGCACTGTCTTTAGCTAATTATGGCAAAAATGCCCCAAAAATGTTATCTTTTTAATACTATACTAATAAGATAAGCACAGGACACATGCTGTGGTATGTCATACTGAATTAAGACAAAGATATGGGGTTTGACAGACTTGGGTGGTGCATTATAGGAAGTGTAGGACCCAGTAGTTTTAGATTTTGAACCATACAAGGGATTAAAAGTCAGAATATCTCAGCCACTGTTGCTTTAGTTTATGACATTGTGTATTCCAATGTGTGTTGCACATCAGCCAACTTTATGAAAGTGCAGTGCCAAATCTCTGGAGTATCCCTGTTGTCTGCTGTCTGTCTGTTGATTTAGTTTATGTTTCTGTTTGTGATTTGTGGGTCTGCGAAATCCCCATTTTTGGAAAACGTACTGGAGATATAAAAGACATTACCTCCTGTGTGACAGTCAAGAGCAACTGAACCAAGTCCTTTGTGGAGAAAGTAACAAAAAAGAGTTAATTAACTGGATATATATCAAGGGGAAGAGCATTTGTCCTTTTGTGACTTTTTTTATGAAACCCTGAACTCATTCAGTGACCCGAGTGTGT
>JAUZTA010000018.1:4593013-4605886 GCA_034780835.1 Ctenochaetus striatus | reverse complement strand
AAGGCTTAGCAGTCATGTTCAAGCTTCTTAAATATATTAGTAAAAGAAATACATTTGTAGTTTAAGACATTTTAACTGTTAGAAGTAGCCGAATCCATGTCATAATTTGTCCTTGTTTGCTCATTATCTGTCTTTCCCATGTTATTTTCTGACAAAGGGGTTAAAAAAATTAAAGTGTAGTTTTGCTGCATCTTAAAAAATCTATATTGTCAGCATGTTCTGTCATGTTAATAAGTTTCACCAAAGGCCAGCAGATTGTACTCTGAAGGTTTTTTAAGATTTAAAAAGCTTTTGCAGGAGTTGTTGAACCGTAATCTGACATTTTAGTTACACACCTGTGGATAACTCCTTTACTTTAGTTCTGCATTATATTGGTAAAACACCACATTTAAAAATCTAATGATTTGCCTTTATTAGTTTTTAAATATTAAACCATAAATGCACTTAAAATTCTAAAAATTACAAAATATATACGTATAGAACACAATATGGACACAGCTAATGTTTCTGTCAAATACATTTGCAATAAAGTAGCTTTTTAAAAATAATCTGTTGTGTAGGACTAGATATTGATATTACCTAATACATACGTCCTTGAGGCATCAATGAGACTCTGTGAGAAGATCAATTGAGTGATGGTATCCTTTGGGTCTTGAAGTGTTACGCCAGAGAGTGGCTTATTTCCTACCCTGGTTTCCAAGAAAGTGGCTGCCAGTTTGAATGAGGAAGGTAGAGTCAGGGAGAGATGCCTTGTGGGGCTCAACTCTCCCCTGCCAGACGGGGCTGTGCTCTACCTCCTTCTACTCCCCCACTTTCATGGGTGAGGCAAGGAAGAAGAGTGGGAATGTTGTTTGCAAGCATGCATTGAGCACTATTGATACTTACCAGGCCAGACTAGGTGTTGTTATCCCCTGTTACATGCATGCTGGAGGCACTAACCGGACTCCATCGGAAGGTCAGTTGAGTGATGGCATCCTTTGGGTTATAAAGTGGACGCCCTCCTTCTTGGGTGTTTCACTGATAGGCCCACTTCATTTCCAGAGGGTTCAGCAGTGAATCCCAGCGTCCCAAGTTCTCCTCCTAGATGCCATCAGCTCACCTGAGAGCCCACACGGAGTCCCTCCTCTTCATCCACAGCCACTGACTCCCCTTTTCAGCAGCTTTGGGGAGGTCTTTAACTGCCTGTCGGTGGGCCTTCCCTTGCACTCCCATCTCCCTGAGAAACCTTGATGTTGAGTTGGCTACAAATCCTCTGCAGCCTACTTCCACCAGGCGTACCTTCGCACTCCAGCCCCGTTGCTGCACATCGGCTAAAAGTTCAGTGTACTTTAGCCTCTTCCGCTCAAAGGCCTCTTCCACTGAACTCTCCCAGGGCACCATGAACTCAATGATGTAAACAAGCTTGAGGGAGGCTGACCACATAACAAGGTCTGGTCGCAAGTTGGTAGATGCAATCTCAGCACGGAAGCAGAGCTTCTGGCCCAAGTCTGCCAGCAGCTTCCAGTCCTGTGCCCCGCCTAGCTGGCTAGCAGTCCTATGGGGCTGAGGTTGGCTTGACTCTCACCCTCCTGGACAAATGATGCTGCCTGCCAGGGGGATGACGGGGGAGGAAGGGTGTTCACGCTTGTCCGTCGGCTCTCTAGTACTGCTGCAAGACTCTTAAGGACTTGGTTGTGACGCCAGGTGTACCGACCTTGAATGAGGCTGGTCTTGCAGCCCACTAGGATGAGCTTAGGTTTGCGGGAGAGGGTAGGACATCATAGACAGCCCTGATGGTGAAGCTCATCCTGAATGCCTCCATCTCCCTTTCTTGCCAGTTCTTGCCAGGAGATCTTCCTTTTCTCTACTCTTTCCCATGTCATCCACTGGCCTTGTTTTGCCTCCCTACCTCCTGGATCATCAGTTTGCACCTCTGGGATGGAGTGGCCTTGCTCCAGGCTGGTGTGCTGGCCCCAAGGCCAAGGCCACCTCTACCCTCCTGGACTCAACCTACAATGTCCCTGTGCCTGAGTGCTGCCTTTGCCTGCTCAGTTGCAACCAGTGAGGTCCACTTCTTCCCGGTCGTCAGTATGGGAGCAGCTTGGGCCACAACTGGATCACTTGAGTCCAGTAGCATCATCGCCAGCCTGACTTTGGTGCACTTGTACTCCTCTGCCAGGCTGGAAATGGGCAGCTCTAAAATCCCTTTTCCATAGAGCCCAATACTGCTGAGGCACCTAGGAAGGCCGAGCCACTTCCTGGCATACCAGCTGACTAGCCTCTGCCAGGAAGCAAGGCTTTGTCGATGTTGTCCAGGCCACTGGCTACCTCCTTCCTGAGCTGATCTGCCTGCTCTTTGTCTTTGAGGGAGGCATCGTACCAGCAACCAAGGCTCTCCACAGGCTTCTCCAAGACAATATATATATATATATGTATGGTACATTTGTGCCAAAATGACATGAAATAATCAGACTAATGATAATCTGTATTTAATTTAAGATTATCCTGTGAAAAGAGTGTGTTGTCAGCCTGATTTGTCTTACTCCTCTGTACCAAAGAGGGAGCCATTGTTGTCTAAAAATATTGAAAACACATGTAAAACCAGTAAAAACACACACTTTTCTTAATTACCATGAAAATTGCGCCTTAAAAATGTGTATTAGTCCACTGCTTAAAATAGTCCCAAGCAAATGCACTCTTTCCTCATGTTTAAGAAACATTGGATAAAAATTAAAGTTTTCTGGCAACAATCAAAAATGAAATAGTGTGAGCTTTTTCCTGAAGTGGAGAGAAATGGTGAAAACACAAAGAAATCTAATAAGGACACACCTGAAACCAGGCAGGCAACATCCGCCCGCAGAGCTACAGAGCAATTCCAGTCCAACCTGCACCAACTGTGGGCAAAAGAATTTACAACCGCAGTTTGGACCAAAAGATAAGCAGCTGTTATTAAAGCAAAACATGGATTTAACGCTCAGACGCTGCAGGTGTCAAGAGTTATGAGATGGAGACACTGCCCCCTTGTGGAGAACCTGCCATCAGTGAGTTATTTAGTAACAAATAAATCCAATGAGGTGCTTCACAAATGCCACCTTACAGTTTGTGCTCAGCACCAAACAAAGGAGAATCACTTTAGCAACAGTTAGCTAATGAACACGTTTTAGCATTTAGCAGCTAAAGAGACAGATATTTCCATTACAGAGCTAAAAGAACAAATATTCAAGCATTCACACATGGCCAAAAATACACAACCACATAAATTTTGCAAACAAGCACAATATATCAAAAGTGATAACATGTCAGTGGTGTTTTTAGATCTTATTTACACTGCTCCAAGTGGCACAAACATAATAATTGCAGGAAACTGCGTTTAAAAAATGTCAATGAGGAGCTTTTTAAAGGAATTTAGATTTTTTGGTTAGAACAATCATTTGTTATCTCTATGTTCTGTGTTTTCCAGAGAGTCCCCCTCCAGCGCTCCTCGGATGAGTTTAAGGAGATTGAAGCTCTTTTCTGTAAAACTATGAGAGGCTTTGACATCGTCAAAATTGAGAGGATTCAGAACAAATCTCTTTGGGAAGTGTTTCAGTGGTATGTATGCGATTTTTATGTATTTTTGATTTATTATCTTCTTAGCTAGGTTGTCATTGTGTCAGCTCAGGTAACAATCTTGTTGTTAAAATGAGAATATTAAACTTCCTAAAGGGGAAATATTCTTCCTGTTAGATACACATCAACTCTGGAGTAGTCAAATGCACCATTGCTAAAAAGTTGGGCCACTACAGCAAGTAGCTAATGGTGGCTAATATGAGCTAAAGTTGGAAAAGTTACAAAATACCATGACATTACTTATTTAGTTCACTGACTTTGACTTTCTTTGTTTTACTGCCACATTTTAGAAATTTATCTTGATCTTAAAATTTTGACTTTATGTGAGCTCCCACTTAATGTGTTGACCAAGTGTAAGTTTTTCTGATTTCTTTTTGTTAAATACAGGCAGAGAACTCAGATGAAGAACAACAACGGTGGGCTTAATGTGAAAGAAGAAAAGCTTTTCCATGGCACTGACAATAAATACGTGGACGTGATCTGCCACACCAACTTTGACTGGAGGATCTGTGGAACTCATGGAACAGCTTACGGCAAAGGTGAGCTGAGGGAAGCATTTATTCAGGGTTCCTGATAAATTCAAAACAAAGATGTGTGGTTGTTTTCAATTAAAAATACAATTACCCTAAGAAGGATGGGACGGTCTTTTGGATCAGTCCTTAAATTTAACATCATAACAACAACACACAAAGTTAAAGAGACAGTTCGTCTGTGTTAAAGTTGTCCATCAGTGTAGCTTTAGAGTGATTTGCTCTGTTTGGTTATAGCTCCTCCCAAGACAACGGATCTCAGTTAGCTCTGTGTTATGCCAAATGCATAAAAAAGGCAGACCTGTAACAGTTGTCGACATTTTAGAAGTTTAATTTGTAAAAAAAAAATTTTGCAGCATCTGTTTAATCAGTAAACCAAATATTTAGGTCATTCAATAAGCAAAAAATACCAGACATTTGTTATTTTCAGCATCACAATTTGATTTGGTGCTTTTTCCTTTGCCTTGTTATATTTGACAAATTTAAGCAAACCGTGATTAATAAATAACATTTTTGAGATTGTTGTATTGTTCGATATTTATTATCTTTGGGCTTAGACTGTTTGTTGGACAAGTATGCCTGTAAAATTATTTTTTTTCACTATTTTCTTTCTCTTTATAAACTAAACACAGTGCAACAGCTCTTAGCATCTCAACACATACATTGTAATGACATTACAGTCATCTAAAAACGTTAATCTTCTTTCTGTGTCCAAACCCAGGTAGTTACTTTGCTCGTGATGCTAAATACTCCCACTCCTACACCGGTGACTCTGATGTCAAATCCATGTTTATTTCACGGCTGCTGGTGGGAAATTACACCAAAGGGTCCCCCGACTACCGCAGGCCTCCTTCGAAAGACGGCGGGGACATAAACTTCTTTGACAGCTGCGTAGACGATGTTATGAACCCTTCCATCTATGTTGTGTTTGAGAAGCACCAGATCTACCCCGAGTACCTGCTGCAGTACAAGAGCACGCACCCGCTAGTTTCCTTATATGCTGCTGCACCAGCACCTGCACCCAAACCAGTAACCGCACCAAAACTGGCACCGGCACCAAAACCAGCACCGGCACCAAGCACAGTATCAACACAGATGCCAGTACCAACTCTGAAACCAATTCCAGCACCAAAACCAGCTCCTCGAAGCAGTGCCTCAGTTTATGCAAGCACCACGTCCTCATACCAACCTAGTACATCAGCTTTTTCATCCAGTGCAGCCTCATACCAACCTAGCACATCAGCTTATTCATCCAATGCAGCCTCATACCAACCTAGCACATCAGCTTATTCATCCAGTGCAGCCTCATACCAACCTAGCACATCACTTTATTCAAACAGTACAGCTTCTTACCAACCAAGCACACTAACTGGCATGTCCAGCACAGCCTCTAACCCATTTAGATCCTCATACTCTCCTCCAGCTTCCTCTCCAACCCAGAGTGCAAAGAAAAAGGATGGCTGTGTCATTGCTTGAAAGCAAAGGTGAAGTGAAGGCAGATGGTGATTGTTTGGACTGGATAATGACATTAAGCTTATGGAGATGCTGTGGGTTATTTCGGTGATTGTGATTAATAAATATCATTATGGTATTCAATGAGGAATAGAATGAAATGTTAATGACTGAGATGCCATGTTTTCAGTAGCCAGGTTTTCATCCAAATTTGATGCAAGTTTTTAACATATGCAGAATAATGTATGTTCCCATCAACTACATCATTTTTGGGTTTAGGGCGTCCAGGATAAGTTTTGGTGCTAATTCTCCAGTCAGTAGCTGTTAAACCAGTGTAGGAACAGAGCACCTAAGGAGATGCAATTAAAATAGCACTCCACACTTCAAATGAATAAAAACATGAAAACGTGATGGAAATATATATTATTTTTGTTTGTACTGTGTTCAAATTTGTAGACGGTCACAGTCTCCATCAGTCTGATGTGTTTGTCTGCTACTAATATTAGTGCTCTTAATCACAATAAACCAATCACTTACACCAGTACACAACTTTATGTGAAAAATCCATGATTTCCACTCAGGGGTTTTGTTTGTGCAAATGGAAAATATGCCTAAAAAACAGCTGGATAGAAATGCATTAATTGAGGTTTGGTTTATGGACATTTATATAAACTCATGCAAACTTTACTCAGGATGTGTAATACATCGCAGTGCCACTTAAATACTCATATCCATGGTTGTAATGAAGAAGATGCCTTATTTAGTAATTAGTGCATTGAGAGAAGCTGCTGCTTTACTGCTCACCCAATAAAGGGCGCCAAAACACATTTAAAAAAACAATGAAGTTAATAGCTTCATTTGCAAATGTTGACAAGGTTTTTCAACATGCATGGAACTTGTTTTGTTTCAGAAACTTTTTAGGGACAACTGTTATTGAGTCCCTCTGACACTAACACTGATATTCCACTGTAACTGAAAATATTGACATTTTTGAAAATTGTTGTACTGTTTTCAAATATTTTGCAGTATTTTAGGCATTAAAAATAAATGTTTTGGTTAACTTAAGTGTTTTATTTTCTGGCTTATATGCTAATGGCCTTATGTGATCCTGCTGAAGTGGCAGTTTTGTCTCATAAGTGAATTGAAAAAGCCAGCAGCAGTTGAGCCTCTTAGTGAAATGAGGCAGGGCATGAGAAATGATGGCCGCTGGTGCTTCCTGTGACATTAGACATTAGGCTGCAAATCTGCAACACAAAATATTTACACACACAAAGTGTATGTATACATAAACAAGCTGCAGCCGTCTGTTGTGTTGTGACTTTTTGTGATGATTCATACTGTAAAAATAAGAAAATTTTTATTTACTAATATGTTCTCATGACAACACATTTTCTACATTTCTTGTTAGAGTTCAAATCTTTTTTTAAAAAAAAGAAGGCTGCAATGTTAACCCTTCTGTATTGAGCATTTTAATTCAGGGGTACCTTTACGAATGACCCTCTCATAGTGTCAGCCTCCAGTGGCCATTTGAGGAAGTGCAGTTTTTGGCACTCCGTGTTGGCTTCATTTTTCAGAGCTGAAGATTAATTTGGGTTCATAGAAGTGTTTAGTTTTTCTATACACAGATAATTTGCCAAACACAGTAGGCTGCCCAGATACAAATGTACTCTGAGTAGTAAAAACGTAAACCATCCCAACAAAACATTTACTGAAATGAGCTCTTTTGGTTTTGAGTTAAAGCTGTGCTAATTTTTTTTTCAATTAAAAACAGTTGATCAAACTAAGCATACTGTAATAAGTGTTGCTTGAAGTATTGAACTCAGAGAGAGTTATCACTGACTCAGCAGTTCCTCACATCACTGGCTTCTGTTAGCTTGTTTTGTTTTATGCTGTTTGCATGTTTTTTCTTCTTCTTGTATTTTTTACAACACAAACAGCATTTTTTTTTACTTTTGCAGCCTTGTAGTTTTCAGTCAACAAACCTTGACTGACTGTATGAAACTCTAGCTGATATACATCAAATATCAGACAGTTGGCAAGTACCTGGTGAAAATAGTTTATTTAACAGCAAAAGAGTCAGATTTTTCTCTTTAGTATTTGATAGACACCCAAAAAAAGAAAAAAGAAAGATCAAATATTACACTTACATACAAATATACTATGATAATATGAATTACATTATAATACTGATAACAAATAGAGTATCACATAAACTGGTAGATACTTGGAGGTTGATGGGTAGGGACTAAAGGACAGTAGGATTTTGTTTTTAACGAGGGACCCTTGCTTTTTTTTATATATAAAAGAGAGATAGAGATAAAGAAAAAGAGAGAGAGGGAGGCTGAAGGAGGTGGGGGAAGGGTCATCAGCAGAATTCACATGACTGGATTACTGAAATGTGAGTATGAGCCATTCATTTACATTAAGCCAGTCCAGACAATGCTGTCAGGTTTTCCAGTTGATTTTTCTCACTATATTCAACGAGAGCGGAGGTATGTCTCCTTCCTGCCGGGTCTGATGAGGTCATGTGACACGTGGACGCTGCACGACTGGTACCAGCAGTGTGAGTTTCCTCGCTCAGGCCAATAAAAAAGTTAGTTTCGGTTTCCATTTGTCAGAAACGAAATCAACCCTCCCTCTTTCACTGAACTCAGCAAGCCGGCGGCAGCAGCAGTCTGAATCTTTCTTAGTGGTAGAAGGAAGCACAGGAGTCAAAATGATGGAGTCTGATGTGTTGAAATTTATCTGCGCCAATCAAGGAGCAGTGGACACTGATTTTTTGACGCTTAATCTCGGTTCATCAGAGTTACCGGAGATCATTAAAAACCGAGAGAAATTTGCTGTGTGTTGTACCTTCGGACAGTCGAAGGTGGTGGCCAGGACCAGGCTGAAACTGTGCAGAGTCAAAGACTGTAACGGGTCATGTGGGGGGCTGCACCTGTGCAAAAACTTCCTCTTTAGCGGATCTTGTCATTTCCATCGGACAAGGTAAATATATGTTTGCCTAAAGTGATTAATGTAACCGCTAACTGGTTTGTGTGCTTGAAGTAATTTGTACTTTGCATAAAGAGGCCTTTGACTTTTGTTTTCCCAGTTGTTTTAATTGACCATTTTTTGTTGAAATGATCGTTATTGTTGTTCTTTATTGTTAATTATAAATTAAATTACTATCATTTTTCTGTATACATTTAATGCTAGTCTATTCAAAGACCATGACATGATCATGGGTTGGTTTCATTTCAGGTGTTACCTGTTTTGTGACAATAGGTACGCTCAGGTGCGATTAATTATTCAAACACCTACTTTGCGTGTTTACTTACGGTTAAAACTTTATCATGGAAACAAACCCAGGTTTAAAATGTGTGGACAGTCTGACAGTCTGTTAACACCTTTTAACTCTGCGCTTTAAGTCTTCTCAGAGGTATCCAGAAAATGCGTATCTGCGTATTTCCCATCATGTTGAACAGTTCCTTCAAGCTTGGCTGTGACAGCAAGGAATGTAGTTTGATCACTTGTGTGCGTGTGTGTGTGTGTGTGTGTGTGTGTGTGCGTGCGTGCGCGCACGTGCATCTCTTAGGGTGTATCTGTGGAAGCCTAAATAATATCACCTACACCTGCTTATATTGTAGTTGTTTGCGTGTATAGAAGGGAGTGTCTATGATGTGGTTATTTTCCATTTCCACTGTGTGGTATGCAGAGTTTTTTCTTTCTTTCTATTTTTTATCTATTTTATTTTCTAGTCCAGTTATATAATGGACTATCATGCAAGGAAAGCTTTTTGTGTGTGTATCACAATAAAACTACCAAAACATATCATGGGACTCTTTACTGGATAAAGGGTGATGGAGACACACCTTACCTAGCCCTCACATGGTTTCTTCTGAAACTTTGCTGGATGTGCTCATAAAATAATGGACCACTCAACTGCTTTGGATGCAGCTTTGAGAACCTGACAAATTAATGGATGGGCTGCAACTCACAGCAGCTTACATGTCCAATGGAGTTTGTTAATACTGTGAGTGCATTTGCTTCCTCTGCTGGCCTGGTGTAAATTTCTATTAAACCCCTTGAAGAGTACAGAATGCTTGTCCATGTCTTTGGAATAACTTAGTTGCCAAGTTTTGCAAGTTTTGCTTTTCAAAGGTATACAGAGGATAACAGTGACATCTTCAGGCAGCAGGTGGTGGAAACAATTATGCCCAGGTTATTAGAGAAGTATTGTCTTGATTTAGTGTCCTCTGAGTCTCAGGCTGTAACTCTCTATCAGTACCTCAAAGGCATTTGTCCTGAAGGGGTTTTCCAGCTAAAAAAATGGATAAGTTGCATAAGTGGAAGATAATTGGTGCATGGAAAGATAGACATTATACCTGCACCAGTTGCCCTGGAGTGGATATATGGGGTGCAGGAGCTCCAACTACTGGAGGTTTTAAGCTACAGAATGGACTTAAGATTTGTCGCCTCTGTTCAGTTGCATCATTTTGCAGACACAAGTGAGGTTGGTTATGGACCAATTACCTACTTGCTGTTGCACATCAATGCACAGCCATGCAGTGCCTTTGTTGTGGTAAAAGCCCCAATTTCTGATGTCGCCAGAGGAGGAATGACCTACACATACTGAACAACTACCAAAACTTGATGATCCTGAGGTTAAAACACGTATCTGGCATCTTACTGTGTCACTGGGTCTTTAATTAGCCAGAAGCACTCTTTGATTGGTAGCCTTTATGCATGTGCATGCTTCTGAATTAAGCCAGACCTGAGCCTTTCATACCCAAACATAACACACATCAAAATCAATAAAGGACAAGTAGTTCATAAAACAGAAGTCTTTTTTTTCCACAAATTAATTGAAAGTTTTACTGATGAGTTAGTTTTATGTGTGCTTAACTTTTTTTATTTTTAAATGGTAATACATCACTAACTTATTCACTGCCTAACAAAACACCGTGCAAGAATTATTTCTTTTCCTCAACTGCTATGTATAAAAACTCAAACTTGTGACTGATCTATGTGACATTGTATTCTTTGTTGACAGGAGAGGATGTAAATTCTCCCATGACCTGGACACTGATCACAACAGGAGGCTACTGAGGGGGCATGAGATTGGACGTTTGAGCAGAGCAGAGCTGTGCACACTGATGTTGCAGAGCGATCACAGGATTCTGCCTCCTGTAAGTCTGATGGTGACAGTCGTCCGTTGGCAAAGTCTTGTCAGTCAATGCAGTGACATTCATACAGAAAGATGTGGTCAATGCAAGATGGTAACCATAGGTTTAGCAAACATTTGTGAGATTCGCACATGTTATTTCTTCTTTGTAAACAAACTAATTAATTTTATGGTTAAATAACACTGTACTTAAGATCTGTGAAATGGTTAGAGACAGAAAATACTGCATCAGGGTTCAGGAAAGTTCGTGGTTTGGATTGAAACGACCACGCATACAAGATTTCATGGGTTATTTGTTACCTTCTAGACATGACCATAATTAGACACAGAGGAGTTTTTCAAATCAGATCAGTCACAGAGTGTATCAGAACTAAAATCTGGTGTAAATACAAATGTGCAGAGCTTTGTTTTAATGAGAACAAAAACTTGTAGTGTTTTTTTTCAACACTCAGATTTAACTGACGAACATCTTAATTTATCATCTACCTACACCAGATATGTCATGATTACAACAATGGTGATGGCGAGTTTGGCAACTGCCCGGATGGTTCCGATTGCAAGAGACTGCATATATGTGAGAGGTACGTGATCCGTGACTGCACCTGCTCCCGTAATCACGATCTCAGAGCCCCTCAGCCATTAAAAAACCTGAATGAGAGAGGCGTGCCTGATGACCTCATTCACTCCTTGAAGTCAGTTTATGCAAATATACAGGCTTTGAGGTTCCATGACAGAAGTGGCAAAAAGAGGTTCGAGGGTGGCCATCAACAACAGCGAGGTGGTTACCAGGGTAACAGGGGCAATAGGGGCAACAGAGGAAGTAGGGGAAACAGAGGAAACTATGGCTACTATCAACAGATGAAAACAGCCGGTTCCACTGGTGACATCCTTGGTGCATTCAGTGTCATGGATTCATACGACAGTGATGGATCAAACGATTTCAAGTCCTCCACCAGTGACATCTCTGCTGCTGCCTACGACACTGATACCAGCAGCGAAGACGGTCACAACAGAACACAAACAACTTCCAGAGGGAGAGGTGGCAGCCATGGTAATCGTGGTAGCCATGGCTATCGTGGCAACCGTGGCAACAGGGGCTACAGGGGCAATAGGGGAAACAGAGGAAACCAGGGACACTATCAACAGCTGAAACCAGCCAGTTCCACTGGTGACATCCTGGATGAAATTTGTGTTTTGGATCTACACAGCAATGATGGACCAAATGAAGGCAACAGTGACCAACAGCAAATGAAGTCCTCCAACAGTGACATCTTTGCTGCTGCCAACATGACTGATGACAGCAGTGACGATGGTCAAAGCAGAAAAAAAATACAAAATGTGATTGAAACTTTAACAGTCGATTGTAGAGATGACAACCTGGGCAACCAGGACAATCATCAGCAGCTGCAAAATGCCAACTCCTATAGTGACATCCTTGCAGCTATTGATACCTTAGATCTGTACAATGATGATGAACCGGATGAAGGCAACAGTGAAGAGCAGCCACTAAAGTCCTCTACCAGTGACATCCCTGCTGCTGCCAACATGACTGATGCCAGCATGGATGAGAGCAGAAAACAAATACAAAATCTGAATAAAACTTTAACAACTATCAGAGGAAGAGGTGGCAGCCGTGGCAATCGAGGTAACCATAGCAATCAGGGCAACAGGGGCATCTTTGCTGCTGTCAAAGCTGAAGCAACCAGTGATGCTGGGCCAAGAAGATGGGAAAGGCAAAGACCTGTCAAAGGTAAAGTCACAAGCAGCAAAACACTTCACTCTATTTTTCTAACAGATCTGCACAAAATGCTAAAAAACTTTTTTTTTTTTTGCTTCCCTTTAGATAAAACTGAGATATGCATGTACTTTATCAAAGGACACTGTAAACATGGGGGTGAGTAGCAATACTAACAGTTGCAATTCCATATTTTGTGTATGTTAACGTGAACATTACATCAATTTGATTCAGTGGTTTTATAATTCGTTCATTAACTGATGTGTCCTCAGAGCGATGTTTCAAAGCTCATGATAAGATGCCGTACAGATGGGAGGTCAGAGCGGGTGATAAGTGGACCCCCCTGCCTGACAATGAGACGATTGAGAAGGACTACTGTGATCCTAAGAACAGTTACAGGT
>JAUZTA010000018.1:4554004-4566398 GCA_034780835.1 Ctenochaetus striatus | reverse complement strand
TCTCAAAGTGATAACACACAACAGGGTATATCAATATAGAATGATAATGACTGTTTCCTTGCATGAGTATGTTATTTTTCTTTATCAGAACCCTCAGAGTGCACTATCTTCCTTAAATAACACCACTTATAATAATAAGGTTTTTTCAAATATTAACAAACTTAAGACTGCTATCAGTGTCGTCCTGACATCCATCATACAACTCCCAAAAACTAGAAGACTAGAAACGCTGGAATTCAATTATGGCCATCCTGAGCTTCCTTTTGCAACAAGTGACTTGATACATGATCTTGTCAAACTTAACTTAAGTTAAGATGAGACAATCAGTACAAGCCTATGTCTTAATGTCTGTATTTAATTAACAGCCAGGAAGTGATTAGCTTAGCTAAGTGAAAACTCCCAGCTAGCTAAACCCAAAGTTAGAAAAACCTGTCAAATAACATCTTTAAAGCTCACTAATTAATAGATCATATCTCATTTGTTTTATCTGTACAAATAAAAAACTGTGTTCAAAAATGATTTTTGGTTTTGTGGGGAGTTATGTGCTATAGCTTTTTTTCATGTTGTTAAGCTAGCCTTAGCTAATCACTGACGCACTCTAGCTTCATACTTAACAGACAGACATGCATAAGTTTTCTCATTTTTTTTCTTAGGAAAACAGCAAAATAAATATTTTCCAAACATTTAACTATTCCTTTTAACTAGCCAGATTTTTATTTAACAGCAATGATATTGCACTAATATTATATACAGTATGCACAAAAATATGTGTATGAGTCTAGACATACAGGAATTAATGTGTGTAGATAACATCTAATTTACCTGAAATAACTTAAGCTATACATCTGCAAGCCATTGTTGAGACTGGAGCAGTCTTTGAAATGGAGTTGTGGGTTTTTATGAGGAAAGGAAAAAGAGACCACAAAAAGCTGGACCGGTGATTTTATAGCCTGTTTGCTCAGCTCTCTACTGTTGTGGTCACATACTCTTGCTGGGGCAGGGTGGGGTTAGAATATGAGTCAGGATTTTTCTATGAAATGTAAATGCATGGATTTTGAATCCTGTGGTGTGGCAAATATTGAACCCCAATAAAAATGTGGCGGAGATAATTAGGTCCCTTAAGTTGGTACTTAAGAGGACCAAAAGAGGCCCCCCCAAAGCTCGGCTATAGCTCCAACTGACCTACTTAGATCTTGTTGGACCCTCTACTCTTTCCCAGAAGCCCTCTGCACTGACGATACCAAGTCAGTCGCTAATTGCCTTCAGCAGCCAGACTCTTCATAGGCTGTTAGTGCACCTCGCTGAGAGCCTTAGGATGATGGAAACCCGATCTCTGTGTGAAAAGTTAGTGACATGCTGAGATGAACCCTTTTAAGCAGATGACAATAAAAGTAAAGAGACCTGCTTCACTTTTTTCCTCTCTCTGCAGCCACACTTCCTTTGTGACTATTTTCAATGGTCTCCACCAACACTGAAACATGGCAGCAAACTTTAGGCTTAAAGCAATCTCATTTGTTAAAACTGTTACCAAAATCAATGCATGTTTTTAGTATTTAAATACTCCCAGAACCTCAAAGGCTTTATATGTATTTTTTGTTTTCATTTTTATCCTAGTTACATAGACATAACCTTACCCAACATAGTGTATTCTAGCTGCCACATTTAATGCGCATGCTGTTAAAGCTCTCTAAACCAGTGCTCACAAGCCCCAAACTAACATAACTCTTCTCTGGCTTACTTGCTGCCATATAAGGTACCATCTTTAGACTCCAGCACAGACTCCCCACAGCATGTGATGCTGCAGTGGGTAGGCGTGATGCCAATCTGTATGAAAGAGAAAGAGAAAACCACCCTCTGCTTTGATTCTTCAATTTAATGTCTGTCATTAAGGCTGCCCTGCCACCTGCACTTTCCCGAGAAACTGCTCCACGGCAAATTTGTGAGCCAATTGTTGTGGATCATTCTCTCTGATTTACATGGCCCACTTTGAAGTTACATTTGGCAGACGCCTGAGGACTTGAGTCCATCGGGTAACTCTTTTTATCCACTAAACAGATGCCCATGGGAGTGCCGGTGGTGGTTCTTCGTCCTTCTAAGTGACTAATAAAAACTAGCTTCAAGCCAAAGCTTTTTTGCAAAGTCATAAAATATGTTCAGAAGTAGTTTTTGGTGCTTTCAGTGCCCAAAACATGCCAGGATACTCTCACAGTCATATTAATACAACAACTTATCTTCCTTTTCTTCCCAATTAAAAACACAAAACTTTAAGGAGTGGGCCTCTCTGACATGTGCTTTAGAGCAAGATATATAAAAGTCTCCTTTGCTTAACATGAGTAGAGCTCAGAGTTGTATATTAACTTCTTTCACTCTCACTCTATCAGTTAATCCCCTGTGGTTTAAAGAGTGAGTTAATTCAGAGTGAGATCAGGTCAGTGCTCATATATCATGAGCCTGTGACTCACTTAAGTCACGAGATCTGGAAAAAAAAAGTCAGGCCAAAACAAAAATACTGTCCTACAGTGTTCTCTCTGGTATGTTATGTCTCTTCTTTTTTTAACATAATAATACAATCCTAGTAAAAAATCAAGTAAGAAAATCTCATGCTAGAATCTTTAGTGCACTTAGCTAAATAATGTTGGCATGCCAATGCCAACATTGCCATTAAGATGCTGCTATTAGGCATGTCATTTTTTTATTATGATTATCATTAATGTATAGATCGATAGCATCAACACCAAACACACAGTACAGCTAAGAGTGATGGGAATTTGAAAAACACTAATTTTCTGTTCAATAAAGTGCTGATGCATTTCAAAAAATAGTTTAGAATTTGTATCAACTGCACTGAATGACCTCTTGGCCGATATAACACAGTGTTCCACTTAAAGAAATGGCTCCTGAATAACACCAAATAGGGATTTGGTGTAAACAGTGTGACCCCAGGGGGATGAGTTCAGAGTGCAAAAACCCTGTGAATGTCAAAGAAAACCAGCATGCTGTTGGTTGCTCTCCTGACCTGATGCACCTTCTTCAATCTTGGAGACTGCATGCTCTTCCATTGCAAAGACTGCCGTTTGGTCTCTTGATCGCAGCTGTCAACACAACTCTCATCACCCTAGGCCTTTTTGATGGAGATTCTCCAACACAGTTCTGCTTCTGCTCAGGACTCATTAAATCACTCCTACCAGCGGTCACTAAAACGCATACAATTCGGGTGCTCATGATGAGCAAGCTATTTAACTTGGGACACTTTCTCGCAAAGGTCTTTTGCTCATACCTGCTACATGCACATTGTTGTTCAGTGCTCTGTTCTTGTGCAACAGGAAAGGTCTTGCAGTTTTTTTTATTGCATCCCCTAATGTAATACTTGTCTGGAGAGGAATTTAGTATTCAGGAAAGATGTGTTACTTCTAATTTTCAAAAGTTCTCACTTCAGTGTTGGACCACACCTTCTGACCTACTTATTTCTTTATAGATATTTCCTTAAGGACTTTTATGCCTCAGTAAGTGGCTGAAAATAATTTGGCCCACTGATTTGAAGATTTATTATCTGGACACATGCTCACCACTTCACACTTTGACCCAGAGATTAAGTGGTTCATCCTGAATAGTTGTGCTTTCCAGAGATCTTTAGAGCTTTGGGGATTAGATATCTTAGGCCTTTAGTGCCTTTTATATGCCTTTTTTAAGTGTATGTAGCGTGGTGGCAGTGTTAAGCGAAAGGCCTCCTCAGCTGAGATCTGACGAACTAAAAGTTAACCTGCTTTCATGTCTGGCGCTTTGAGGACTATAACAGTGAACTGGGAAAAATGTGTCAAACTGAATGATCACTGCTGCAATCGCACACATGAAGACACCCAGCAAAAGGGAACCAAACAAACTGTCTGTTTGCTACCCAAAGTCATAAACACTGCAATCTGCACAATTGGACAGATTAGGCAGTTTAAATCTGAGGGGGTCTGTTTGTCTCTGTTTGTGAGAGAACAAGGGGAGGGTCTTTGGGGATGCCGGACCATGTGCGGTGTTGGTCAGGCAGGGCAACATCTGCTCAGCAGGCACATGACCTCAGCGCTGTCCACGCTCCTTTCTGCTGCAGTCATGGCAGCTCACAGGCAGTTGGCTGTATGTTATCCGTACCCTTTTTTGGCTGATATTCGCACATGACATAGGACTTCTGGGTAGAACTTGCTCAAGAGGGATGATTTAGTTTGGACATTTGACTGACCCGGCAGCCCTCATACCTTCTGTTTCCCAGAGGCATTCAGCATCTGTCTTAGTTTTCAACATTTGGTGCTTCAGTGGATTATTTCACTGCTGTACAAGGTGGTAGTGATTAGCGGCAAATACTTCTTCGTGGTGCACATGAATGGTCCACTGTACCTCAGACCTCTTAATTGCATCAATGTGTGATTCAACGAGATTATCAAGAATTGCTAAAATTTCTGAGGATTTCAACAAAAAAATCTGCCCCCTCAACTTTAAATCAAATCGCTACGATCTGTTCTCTCTCTTTTACCTCACTTAACAACAATGTGTTTGCACATTCCTATTTCCTAGTAGGCATGTATTGCAATCTGGGAGCGACATAACAGCTACTTTTTTTCAATATTCTCTATTCAAAAACTGTGTTTTATCCAGGCCTTGGACAGTCAAGGTTTTCCCCATTGAAACTAAAGAGGTAAAGAGGTGAAGCAATAAAAGAAGCACTTTGTGTCACAGAAAAACATCTATTTTCAGATGAAAGGAAACCACACAATAAGAGGCTCCCTCTGGGCTAAAGCGATTTTTATCAACAGCTTTTTCAGTTCGGTCACTAGGGACCAAAAATAAAAAAGGGAACAACTGTCAGTGGAAAAAGGTCAATGTTAAGAGGAATATAAGACATTTGTGGAGAGGAAAATTATAGTTAAATAACACTATAATTTAAATCTGCATTAACAATTATGTGCTCATCTATTTCATTATTTTGCCTTCACCTGCCTCTATAGTTAAATAAGATAATAAAATGCTAAAAAATATAATATTGAATGTACAGTAAGCTGTATGCAAGTGTTCTTTACTATAAACAATTACTTCAACTGGAACAGGTTTTTTATAAACTGGCATAGCATGTTCTAATTTTAAATGGCCTTTAGTGTCAGTTCAGCTGAGTTTTTAATTGCTTTCATCTCATTTAGGCTAAAGCAGATTGACGTTTAACAGTAACGTAATAGTGAGTCATTGCCTGAGTTAGCTGTAACCTTTGAATGTGGCAGATGTCTATGTTCAAATAAAGCAGCAGCTCAAGGCCATACGAATACACAACAGAGTTTACATCAGTGATCCTGTAAATCTACGAATATGCCCAGTGCAATGTGAGTCAGATGTGAAGCTAATGCACAATCAAACCTAATCATTGGAAACATCTAGCTTGCAATGTGTGCACACTGTAGATTTATATAACACAGTAAATGGTCATAAAATGGAGAGAGACTCATTGTGCCATGAAATGTTGTGGGAAGTTATCCCTAATGCATGTGTTATTTAGAACATACACAAAGAAATCACACACCACTCGCTCACATGCTGTCACTGCTGGAGAAGAAGAGTAACTTCAGGCAGCCAAAGCAAAAGAGCTTGCTGGCAGCACCCACATATACAGTTCTTCTTTAAGCCCCGGTCTGTTCGAGAAGTTTCTTTTTATTGCCCTTATTGTAACATACGGTCCTACTAGTTAGGTGTTAGAGTCCCATTACCGACCACATCTTTCTTTTCTTCACATATCAGTGATGATGGAGAGACCCTTCAACATTTTACAGCATCTAAGCTTGGTGTCATCACAACCCTGTCTGTTATGCACAATAACAAAAATTATCTCTAAAAATGAGACTAATGTTGCCACCTTCTTCACAGCGGGTGAGTTCATCCGAAAATGGGGACAACTGCAGTAATGTTGAAGTGGTTTGGTTACAAAAGCTCAAATATGTAACAAACCAAGGTCATACTGATGAGGTGCAAGAAGACTGTAAAACCAGAGGAAGGGATACAGCAAACCTGTTTCAGCAGCTGAAGCAGAAGTATGAGCAGATTTTTTCTGCAAACCAAGCAGACAAACCACACTGGCTCAGCATGGCATCACTGTATGTTTGGACAATTGCACTTAGTATTTTTTTGAAATCTTCAATCATATTACTATTGCAGAAATACCCTCAAATGTATTATTGCAGGGCCACATCAATTACTCTTAATTTGAACCACTCAATTAGACATTTTTAAACTCGTGTCACTTCTTACATACACTTAAACTGACTCTTTGACTGAAATGACAACTGCAATAGTTCAACTTTCACTTTGGCAGTTTTAGTGCCTAAGAGTCAATATATCAGTGGATTTCATGGCTTTGATAAAAACTGGCAGATTTCTTCTCTTCAGATAAAAGTTAAGCAGCACTTTGCTCTTACTCACAAACTGCTACAACTACTCAAACGTACCACTCTGCAGGTCCCGTACAGAGCTCAAACTTGAAAGTGAAATTTCTAAAGCTCTCAGCCACCACACTTAAACTGATTTAATCTTTTTTCAATATTTACACTTCAACTGACAACTTAAGCTATTTAAATGTTTTCACTTATACTGACCTTATACTTTATCTGCAACTTAAATGCGATAATTTAAACATTTTAAATTGTCCACAGTGTAAGCTCTCTTTAAGACATTAAGCTCTTTTACCAAGAGAAAGTTGCAGATTGCAGTTGAAGTGCAGCTTCACTGGTGCTTTCAAGTTGTTTTTGCCAGAGGACAAAAAGATCCTGTTTACAGTTTGACTCACGACCAGAAAAAAAAGGCATGCTAACCACCTGAACCTCAGTGACATGAGTTTGTCCAAATCTAAAAATACTCGCAAAGATTCCAGATGAGCTACTGTCAAGTGGTGTTTACTGTACTGTCTGAAGGTCCACACGGCTTGGCAGTCAGGACTGAGTGCATGTGCTGTAGCACTGCAAGGATAAATGAGGCTTTTCTGTGAATTGCCTCACCTAAGATTAACTAGTGCCTTACGCCCCGGTACTTTTTGTAGGATGAGATATCTTTAAGTTATATTGATTCAGTTCTCTTGATAGAAATGTTTCCTGTAGTGTTGTCCTGTGTTAGTAAAAAAGAAAAGTGTTTAGCATTTCTACTTTTCTTTGGAAGTTGTAGTTAAGCATGAGGTAGCAGTGAGCAGTGCAGTAAATGTGGCTTGCAGACACTATAACTGCAGAAACATACAAAAGAACTTCCTTAGCAAGGAGACATGGTTGAACGTTGATGCAGCCATGCTGTGTTCTCCACCTCTGTTCCTCCGAACACATGGGGTGAAACTCTTCTAGAGATGAGAAGAATCAGCTCTGGAGGCAGTTGTCAAATGTATCACTTCCTGTTTTCTTTTCCCATGGCAAGGGCTGCTCCAAGACAAGCATCTGAATGTATTACCGTGATGGTAACCATGGCGCTATGAAAAGCTTCTGTCTTGGCTTCTGGGCCTGTGCCCCACACCAGCCACTTCATCCATTACTGCCCAATGACAGTGGTTGTTAGCACTCCTCTTACACAGAACCAGCCAATCAGAGATGACATGGAACGCTTGGCCCTCGCCAAAAATGTTGCCCACTCTCTGGTTTTATCTGGTAGCAGCAAAAGTCAGTGTAGGCCCTCGTGTTTGGGATGGGATTTGTTTAGGAGATGCAGCGCTGGAGGATGTGCAGTTGTGTTTAAGTGTACATTTGGGTGTGTTAAACATTAAAGTGTCCTTTTTAACAAGGCATTTGCTGCTGAGCACACAGATGTTTCTTTCAGAGGTGAGGATCAGTAGAGAGGAGCAAGGAGAAAAGGAAAAGAGCCAAGTGCATGTCTCTGAGTGGCGCCTCGTTGTCCCCTAAATAAGATTACGGCATTTACTCACCCCCTGCTCTTCCTCTGAGAGTGTAACACAATAAATAAAAGAGGTGGGTGGGTTTTTTTTTTTCACTTGGCACAAAAAAACCCAGTTTCCTTACATTGGCACATTCTTTTTCAAAACCAACTCACTCCCCCTTACAAAATTTACATGGGCCACAGTGCTGGATGAAAGGGAAATTTATCTCTGAGAGTATATTGCTGATAATATTTCCTTTTCATGCCAATGAAAGCCTATGTAAAGCTTGCTAAAGCAGGCTTAAAGTCTCCAATGGTGATCACTGTATGAGAATGTGTAGATAGCAATTGACTTTACTTTCTATGCAAATTGGCATGCAGTTGGGTTGAGTAGAAGGTCGGCTGGATGATTTGCCTCCATCCCTAGAGAGGGGAGGCCGGTGTTTTTGAAGGTTGATCTGTACGAGATGTGTTGAACTGCCTGTCTATAAAACAAAACGGAGCAGATTACAGCATTGTTTTGTGGCCATCACAGAATCAATGAATGATCAGCTATTTGACATTCAAAGAGCTGCTATTTATTGTGTTAGCTACATTTTTTCATCAGAGTATTAATAAACCAAAATACCAAAAAACCAAAAAATAAAAATAAAAATTAGGTTTCTCTAAGTCTCCAGCACAGTTCCAAATGCTGCTACTACCTCTTTAAGACCACAGTGTCTGTGGTTTATGCATTTCATACCTGTGTTAGGTGTCTTAAAGGCTACTTTGTGGCCTAGCGACTAACTGTAAAAACCACATTAGCATATTTTTAACTTAAAAAGTTTATCCATTAGTGTTGATTTGGAGTTGAGTTTTTGGTTGCCTGAAGAATATAGGCCCAATAATTACTCACCTTTTATATTTGTTTTTGATCATTACCAACTCTTTTAGAGGACAATTTTAATAGATGCTAAATGTTTAACTATGTTATTGGCATGTTACTAATTTTGTCAATCTGCTGGTCAACAAACAAGATTTATCAGAACTTTTCCACAGCAGTCTTCCGCAGCTGGAAACAAGGTTAATAAAACTGGTGCCTGAACCGCATCAGTCACGTCCCAGGCTTTAAAACCAAAACAATAAGTGAAACCTCTCAAATTACTCATCATTTTTGGGTCAGAACATCTTTAAAGCTGTGGGTTGATCCATAGTATCAATTATCAAGCATGAAAACCATGTCAAAGTCATAGTGTATCATTGTACAGGTCAGGCAGGGGACAAAACTAAGCTCTTACATTTAAAGTGTCTTTGCAATCAGGAGAGAACTTTTTTGTAGTTCCAGAGTCTATAACTCAAACAAATGTTAGGTAGTGAGTCAAACCCTCAGTCACACACTTATTTCATTGATAATCTGACTGCCCTATGATCAGCCATGTGCTGCACATGTGTGCAAGGCTTTGCTCCAAGTGACGGATAATGCCTGACAAGGTGTTTGTTATCAGAAATTAATGGAGGAAGCGTAGGTCAGAACTTGCTTTATGCAACATTCATTCATTCAATTAAAATTTTATTGTCAACCCATAGCTTAAAATGTTCAAATACGGTAATAATCACTGTAGTTGTAGCCTGTTGAGTATGACACCCAGTGGTGCAGCTGCAATAATTCAGTGCAATAATTCTATTGTGCTGCCAACATGCACTGTGTCTGTGGTCAAAGTTGAACTCCTGGCCTCAGTTTGAGACATCCATGCGCAGCAATTTCATTGGTCAATGTTTTCCATTTGTGTGACATTTCATTCTAAATAGAGCATTCCTTTTATGTAGTTTCAAGAGAGATATTGAATGTTTGAATGATTGAATGTGGTTCATTGCTGTCTTGGGATTTTAGGTACTCACACTACAATGAAATGCAGCCATGTCTCTCTTTGTGGTGTTGTGTTTGGTTGCCCAATTGATGTCAAACTGATTTTTGTTCTACAGCTGAGAGTTAGCAGGCTGCCTGTTTAGGGCCCATTCAATCCACTACATCAGTGTCACTCCTCATACTAAAAAGTGATGTGAAGACTAACAAATGGCTGTGTTTCATGTCTGAGGTCAACTGGCTGCTGTTTAGTTTCCCTCCAGGGCTTTCTGTACCTTGAATTTACGATTATGCAGTCTTAAGGTTGTACGCTTTCAGGAAACACGAGATAAATGTAACCCAAGAGTGTTTTACATTGACTTTATTGTACCTCCACTTACTCTCTGAGGAAACATGGAGGGTATGTTCACAGTGCAGTGGTGCATCTGGCAGACTGTCCTGAGCACCACAATAACAGTCAAAAAAACCTTCCTCAGCATTTTACAAAATATTATTATATCAGTAGCTAAAATTGTAGCCAGACATTAGCTGCACATGTAGCCTCTTTGTACTGTGGCTACTGTTTGTCCTTTATGTCATCATGTTTCAGAAGACCCCTTGGTCGTAAATGTATCATGTCTTGAAAGTTTCTAATACTGCAGATTTGATTTATAGGTAATATTTACACTATTTCTTTTTTCACAGTGGTTTTGAGAGACATGCCAGCAAAGACATTGTAAGCATGCTAATAAAATGATTAGCATAATTCTCGCAATCATTAACATTAACAGTTTGATGCCACTTCCTGCCGTGTCTCACCTGTAAACACACTCAACAATGACATCATGGTGTACTTGCACACCCTGTAAAGTTACTTTGTACATCTCTCTCCAGCCACTGCTGAGTTGCCCTCTGAGCTTTATTTTGAGTTATAGTAACTGTATGGTGTATTGCACTGGCATGTGTTATACAATAAAAGACACCAAAATGACTATCAGTCAAATTAAGAAAGCGGAAGACAGACATGTATTTTAATTTCCTGGCGAGGAAGGGGGGGGGGTTGATATGGGGGCATAAAATGATGTAAGAGGTGAGTTGTGAGGGTGAAACACCTGACTGGGCAGTTGAAGGCCCAGACGGGTTGAACAGGAATAGATGGGTTAGGTTGTAAAGCTCAGTGATCCGTGTCCTGTATGTTTGACTCTTATCATATGTTTCACATCCCCTCGCCTCACAGAGCAAACTATGATTCTGATTCTGTCACAACATGGGAAATATACCTCATGTTATATTCAGACATATGTTTAAATGATTTTCAAATAGCATTTATTCAAATTAATTCATTTTAACAGCTAACTTTGCTCTCAGTTTCCAAACATTGTACGTATGGATGCAGATGAGGAAGTCAGCAGTGAATGAAGACCTAATCTGCATATGTTATGGCATAATTTCTGTACATTCTTAATGATATTTTTGAATATATTTCTCTAATTGTACTCTGAAATTTGTGTAAAAATGTTCTTGTTTGATTTGTTTGTTTATCCACATCCTGCTCGTCCTCACGGTGCACCACGCTTGCTGCTGCCTCTTCGTGGTGCTGGAATGGACAGGTCTCTCGCTGGATCTAGAAGCACGGCAACTGTCTCCCTCTTGTGATAGGCTGCTCCGTGGCCACATGGTATTTTCATGGGGATTGCCAGGGATATAGACGCAGATGCACACACACACACACACACACACACACACACATACACAAACACGCAGATACTGTGTGTGCAGCAGGCTGGCCTGGAAGCAACAGAAGCTGTTTATGTTTAGAGGGAGAAGATGGGTTGAAGCTACTTTTCCGGATGCACCTGTTTAATGTCTTCATGCAGGTGTTTTCACTGATCATCACAGTTGGTGCTTCCCATCTTGGCCAGGTCTTGTTTATATAAAGCGGATGTTAAATCTAAGAATGAGGACTGTATCAGCACTCCAGAGGTGTCTTTGAGAAGCACACTGCTTCTCCAAACTTCCATAGGTCAGGTAGGAATCAAACTGTCAGCTGTCAAAAATACAGTTGCTTTAATGAAGAATCACATCATATCCCAGCATGATTACATATTATTTTTGCACTATTCACTCATGGCAAATTTTTCTGATCATGTTTTAACAACAGTGGTGCCAAATTACTTATTTTACAACTTTAAGAATCGTCTCTTCCCATTTCCATTTGGAATCAGTGACAAAAATTTAGCGGGTAAATGTGAGGGTTAGCATAACTACGGAACTAAAATATTTTTCTTGCAGGAAAAAAGCACAAAAGGGAAGTCAGAGGGGAACCCAAAGGTGGTCTACAAGGTTATTCCAGTGTTTAAGTATTGCACTTTCAAAGAATTTTGGGACTCACAGGAACCATATGTATTAGGAACGGTCAAAGTTAAGAGCGGTCAAGCTCCAAAAACAGTGGATCCTACATATCCCATAATACAACTTGACAGCATTGATCATCAGACCCTCTCCACTTTAAATTCGCTGTGTCTTATAAACACCACAACTTCAGTTTGTAATGCAAGGTTAGGATATAAATATTAGGTCTCAAGCCAAACCAGGTATAACCTTTTTTTGACAAGTTCAGAATTCAGTCCCTCCAGGAATTCGCGATGTTGCGATCGCAACAATTCACGAGAATTCAACCAATCTCTGTGAATTCTGTGC
>JAUZTA010000018.1:4524306-4538124 GCA_034780835.1 Ctenochaetus striatus | reverse complement strand
ACTGTTATGGATTTGATCTTCTTTTTTTGCCCATTTTAAGAGTTTGTCACCCAGGCTAGTGAGCTTTAAGAGTCCTGTAATACTCTAGAAGTGATTGGGATTGGAGGGTGTCAGGGAGGCGGCAGTGGATTTCAGGCAGGTTGCGTTAGGGTTCAGGGGTCGGTGGTGTTGATGGTGGTTTTGTCACGTGCCGTCATGCCCCGGTACCAGCTGCAGTAGCCCTCCTTCTGTTGGATGCAGGCGTAGTGCCTGGACTGGTAGCCGGGATAGCCGAAGTGGGACAGCATGTCCGTCCATAGGCACTCGTTCTTTGAGGTCACAAAGCAGGGCAGGTAGTGGCAGGGCTTAATCTACAGAGACAGAAGCGAAACTAAAGATGTAGCCATGAAGCAGGAAACAAATCTAAAAACTAGCAGCAACTAGTGTAGACTCACTGTGTTTTAACAGTTAAATACTTTATCTGTTTCCCGTTCTTACTGTAATATATAGCAGTATATGTTAAAACTCCTTCCCTTTGTTATTTTTCTTGGCATATCTCTCCAATATCGTTATTTGGTGCCCTTTAGCCCGCTCTCATAACTTAATTTAAGTATGCTTTAAATTTCAAGTAATTTTAGAAGAATAGCAAGAGTTAAATATGAATATTGACACCACTGTAACAACTGTACACCAAATTAGAACTAGAGCCAGCAGGTAGTTAGCTTACCTAAAATAGCTTAATGATGGAGACACCGGGTCTAAACTGTCTTTCCAGTTAATATTTTTACAAAAATTCACCTTAAGTACCTTTAAAAAACTACTTTGAAAAAAAATATCTTTTTGGTTCAACAGTAAGCCAGTATTTTTTGTTTGTTTGATTGTTTTTAATTGAGCTGAGCTAGCCATTTCCTAAGCTTGCACTCTGTATGCTAAAGTAAGCTAACACTCTTCTGAATAAGCATAAGCAAAGTTAGCATTGCTATGACATTAAAATTTAACCAGCAGTAGCATGACAACAGTGAGTCTACAATCTAGAAGTTTGTGCAAAGGCCAAAGTAGAATTAGCTTGATGAGCCATTAACATATGAAAAATCTCACAATTGTACAAGAGAGATGAGTTGGAATAATCAGAGAAAGGAAGTATGATTTGGTTGAAATGTAAAAGGGTGCACATGCGCTTGGTGAAACATCAAGAACTTGGAATCTTGTCTTTGCTCTACTTCTATTCAGCTTTTGCTTTTAGTCATTTACTGCAGCGGATTAATAGATGAGGTGTATGAAGGCAGTTTTTTATGACTATGTGCAAAACTAAAAAGCATTTCCCAGCATTCGTATGCTTTATGCTGTGGAATGTTAAATGAACCTCAGCCATCTTTCTGAAGCAGTGATGTTTTTGTAGTTTCATGATGATTCAATTAGATTTTATTGAGTCCCTTTCATGCGTCACACCTCCAGGTGCTCACACAAAAGCAGCTTAACGGATGAATATTAAGCGTGAATTGACAGGAAGATTCACACAACTATTCAGAGGTGACGAACGGAAACGCAGTGTTTAGTGACAGCAAAACGGAGTCATCAGCTTCATTGAGCTGCAGTTATATGGATCTGAATGAGCTAGAAAATTCAATTAGCAAGTTAGAGGGCACACTTCCCATTATGAGTGTTTTTGTAATTCAAGCCTGGAGAGTCTGTCCTCCACGGTTCAGAGATGTTCATCATAACTTCCTGGTTTGAGTGGCTTTAATGGTGTGGGGAATTATTCTGTGACTTGAATGACATGCTTCCTGCTTCCAGTTCAGTAAATCATCATTTGTGGAGGAATGCGGAGGGCGCCGTAGTGAGTTTAACAAGTGTGATGATGTTTATGCCTGCTTACTGACTCTCAGACTGAAGTCTCAGTTGATCGATGGCCTTCTCTAGATGCCTCTGGGTTGCTGCCATGTATACACTGTTTACAGGCGTTGGCCTGCACTTGGAACAAATAGGTCTCTCTGCTAATCCACTTATACTGATAGGGGCCAATGGTGTTAGCAGATGTCCAGGATTCTGCTGTACAGTAGGACGTTTTCGAGGCGGGTCAGCAGCTGCACAGCAGCAGGCTACATGTTTGAGTCATAAAACTGGGAATGAAGACTTGAGCCAATTCCAGACTTGTTAATAAATAACTCCCAATGGTGGCTGTAAAACTTGTTTTCTCTCTATTTCTGTCTCTGGAGAACATCCATGTCGTATAATATCATTATAATATATAACTCCCAAAAACAATAATATCGCATAACAACCATGTAACCATGAAGGTCACTTTGGGTTTGAATAAAGATTTTTTGCTTGTCACATATATAGTGGAAGTTGAACAGTAGCATTACTGAGCCTAAACTGGTTTGACATTTCACATACCAAGGTGCTTCTGTTAGAGGTATTTCCTTCCTCTTGTAATAATTAATAAGACTTTGTAGTAGGGGTCAAGCAATTGCAGCACTTTTATATTTTTTGTTACATTTTTGACGGTAAAATGGAGAAGCAGTATGTTTAGCTCCTCCTTTTCTTAATCCTCCTCCTTCCTCCTCTTCCCTCATCTTCCTTGTTCTTGCTGGATGGAGTTTTCTGGTTTCCACTCACCCTGCAGTTGCAGCCCAGCTGGTAGCGATGGTTGATGCCTTTCTTCTGGGCCAGTGAGAGGCGCTCCCACCGCTCGTTGAAGTTGCAAAGCCCTGTGTAGACTTTGTCATCATACACCCGACCTGAGGAAAAAACAAAAGAATGAAGGGATTTGATTTTTAAAAAAAAGATATTTTTGAAGTACCATTTGAAGACTTGGTAGGTTTCTGCTGTTAAACACACTTTTTGGATTTAATTGTCAAGCTGAAGTTGAACTGTCAACCCCTGATTTCAGCTTATCAGGAAGTGTTGATAGGACTTTTCTCTTTTGCAGTCAGACAGAGGCTAGACAGGCTGAAGGGCTGATTAAACACAAGCTTTTATGAAGCAACACCTTGACATTAAAATTTTCAGCCACGCTAGTAGTTCTGTTAGGTTGCAAGCTAAATGCTAATCTTAGTATGCTAAGGTAGAATGATCAGGTAGAATGATTACATTTTTACCTTAAAGCTTAACTTGTCAACAATGCTACATTTGCGAATTTGCGCTACACAAAATTACATCTGAGGCTGACGGGCACGTCACAGTAGTTTTGCAGGTAATGCAGGAAATGCTATGGAATCATAGTTCATCCTTAATGGAAACATAAACGTAACCAGTGAACAAAAATTCTTGGTCTTGAGCCATGAGGTCATGAATGAAATTTTAATTTTTGTTAATTTCATAATCCTCCACATGTAACATAGGATTATATAAACTAAACTACCCAAGTAATTTGATTTGTTTGTGTATGGTAATATGATCTCATACAGTAAGTCATATTAAATCAACACCCCTATTTCTAGGTATCCAAAGGTCAGCAGACATCTATATTTAGTGCTGGACCGTTTGCGGCTTATTGACTCCTGAGACAGGTGCACTGTGGCGGCCTGCAAGCACTCAGGAACATCATGATTTGTCACCATATGTCTCTTGGCGTGTTGTCACCACGTGAGAATTTGACAGCTCACAAATATGTGCTTCTTCGACCCCCCTGAACCTCCCGCTCGGCCTGCATCGCCGCACTGGGATTACTGGAGTCACTTGCAGGCTTATTACATGGTGTTGAGTGTGGGACATGCTCCTAAAATACTAATCAGGGCTGGAGCACTCTAAGCTTGATCAAAAGAAGAGGCAAGCAGTTCCTCTCACATGCCCTGGTGTGTTTAAATTGCACATAATAGAGTCCTGATCATATACAGGACATTCTTATTATAGATGCCTTGAGAGCAGCGAAAGATGTCAGTGATGTCACTCGCACCCAGGTTGGGTAAACATAGCCATCGCTGCCTGGCAACGTCTGCTTGTTCACTTACACTGTAGGGTGTAGTTACAGTATTTACAGGTCGGGACTTAGCGACAGTTATACGCCAAGCACAGCAGGGTCCAAAGTAAACTGCACCTCTGTTAGAAATAGCAAGTCATAAAAATCTTCTGGAAAACGCCAGTTGCTTCCTACTAGCTGTTAATTACACGTTGTGAGAGAGAGAAAATTGCCTTTTGCTGTTTCTGGCATGAGATGTTGAGGAGAATGAATGTAAAAATGTTAAAAAGGACTTCAGCTTTGCTTACTTGCACAGTAGCAAATGGTAGTTTATAAATAGTGGGAAAGTTTATGTCACAGGACAAATGAAGAGGCCCTTGGAGAGGAGAGGACTGAGGGATTACATTAGGCCAGACAAACACCAAATACTTAGGACTCTGAAAGACCTCTCAAGGAGCAAGCTTTTGTTTGCAGCAATAACCCAACTGAAGTTGAAGTTGAGACAGATTTTGTATTGAGCGTTTTGTCACGAAGGAAACAAGAAGTTAAAAGTTCAAATTGAATTGAGGTAACAATGCAAGATCAGAGATACAGATAAAATCAACTAATTTCCTGTATTTATTTCCAAATATTTAATCCCAAAGGCAAGTCATCTGCAAAAAGCAGATTAAAAACAGAATTTTAAAAATTAAACCAACAAGCTTAGATATGCTTGAGCGCAGGTCAGGCTCCAAAAGCACTGGAACCCATGATGCATCTGAAATACATCTTTTCTTACTCATCAAACACCTAATTAAACATCTAATCAGTTGCAAATAGGCATAAGTATATATTTAAAATTTACATGCAAATTATCTAACCATGGTGAGTTAGCTTACCTGTGATCAGGTACTGGTACTTGTTGATGTCAAACTTGACACCACACAAACTCTCTGATGCATCTGTGTAAATGTGTTGCACATGCTGGACTTTTTCAAATCCTTTGTACATCTGCAAAATATTAGAAACAAAATTAGAGTTAAAACTTGAAAAAAAAATTTGCATTGCTGTGAACCCCTTATCCTGGCACTACACTCTCGACTCCACCTCCTCCCATAAATAATCAGGAATGAAAACAGTGTGCCGGCTTTATCAGATGACATTTCTTCAGGAATGCCTCACGGGAGAAGGAGTATTAGGCACTGCCCTTAACTAAATCATAGATAACGTGATTACGTTGTGTTATGTGCTTTGACTTTGATGCTGTTTTGGCAAGGTCATTGCTTAACTGTGCAACTCGGCTCCTTCTATTCATCTCAAGTATGCAAAAGCCAACAGACAGCATTTGCCCTGAGAACTGTTGTGCTTTCTTCAGTGTCATTTATTTTTCTGGGAATAACAGGAAATCCCTGTTTAGACGTGTCACTCCCAGAAAAGCAGAACAAAATGTTACCGAAGCCCGAAACTGTTGAGGTTTGGGAAAGCTAAAGACATTTGTCTCAGAGGATTTGTTGAAATTTAGAGAGAATTGTGTTCTTATTGCCCACAAGGAAAACCACTATTTGCCATATAAAGCAGTAGACTGTAATACAAATAAATAGCCAAAGAGGTACAAAGTTCACATCTAATTCCTGAGGATTATCCTTACAATGGCGATTGGTGTGGTTCTCTAACAAAAGGCTACTTAATGCTTTTGTTCGAACTGGGTCTGTACTGGTACAACGCATGACTCTGTCGAAATGTTTACACTCTGAGTGAGGAGTTTGGTTGAGTCGTAATGCCTGTAAGCATGCTAATCCTCTGGCCTGGCTCCTGTCTCAGCAGCAAGCCAATGTCAGCATCTGTCAGAAATATGTAGCGTTACGTAAGAATATAGAGGAAGTGAATAACAGGCTTTCGGGCTAAATATCCCAAACTGCATTTCAGCTATCACACAGTGGCTGAGGAGGGGGGTATAACTAAAGAGTTCCTGCCGCATCCAGTGTATGACATTTTATATGCCTGAGCTTTTTAATAACAGACCAAAGAGTCATTCTTAAATGGAAGAAATTTAAAATGATTACTATTTCCTGTTAGTAATGGCTCTGTTCAATAGTTTCCTTGTTATGATAAAAAAAGAAAAAAGGGGCTGTACAGCGTAACCGGCAGAGAACTGTTGTGTGGAGTCATTGAGCATTACCAGCTCTTATGAAAAAGTTTTCTCAAAAGATAAAATATTAAGTATGGAGAAATAATATCTAATAAAATAATTAATAATTAAAAATAAAACCAGCAAATGAAACTACAACCTAAGCCATTTTTACCATGTTGAGCACTCTGTTCAAGTGTACATCTAATAGACAAGCATGTTCATTTCTACAGCAATAACAATGTGTGTCTTGAACAAGTATAATTAATCAAAACATTTTGGTTAAACCTATTGAATTTTAAACAAACATACAACATAAAACATGACATCCCAAAATGGCTGTCACATCCTAACCTTTACTAGTGTAGATATGATTGTGTTGTCATCCCTTCTCTACATTAGAGAGAAAGAAATAGTTTATCATTTTAGAAAATATGCTTCTTGCTTTTCACTGTATGTTAGATGAGAAGATTGATAACACTTGCATAACTGTACATGTAGTATGGAGTATAAGGGCTTGGTGATTAGCTAAGTCGAGACTTGAGGCTGTGGTAAACAGCAAGCCTGACTTGGTCCAAGGATTTAAATGTTCAATTATTTGTTTAATCGTACACAGAAATGTACTGCTGGCAAGTTGAGTTTTGATGAGATACAGCATGTCAGTCGTCTATTAGGAGCATCACAGGTGTTGATAAGCTAGCTGTTTACCAGTGCTTCCAGTGTGCAGCTAAGCTAGGCTCTCTAAGCTACATATAAAACTGAAGTCAGTATGATTAGCGTAGCTTAACATGAGGCTTATCACTAGGACAAAAAGCAGGGGCGGACAGCTAGAAAAACTGGTCTCTTTTAGCACCTTCCAACTACTAACTGAGTAATTTAGGCTGAATAACAGAAATCTGCTTGGTATGATATGCAAATGTTTATGCTTTAGAGTGCTGAAAAGGTTTATTCTGATTTTGAACAAAGCCAGACAAACTGTTCTGCCCCTCTTTTAGTTTTAATGCTAAGCTAGGCTAATTGTCTCTAAATCTCTGCCAGAAAGGGAGTAGGTGTGCTTTCTAATGAATCCAACTATTTGTTTAATGTTGAAGGATATTCAGTTTATTGCTCTGCAGCACTACAGGAGAGGGTTGGAGCTCTCACCTTCATCTGCTTGACTGTGTAGCGCATTGTTCCAAAAGGTCCATCTCTCAGCAGCTTCTTGCCCACCACTTTAGCTCGAATCACTGCAAAGAGAGGAAACACACTGGTGAGGGTTTTTGAAATGATCAGAGCAAACTGTCACATTCCTTTAACATAGAACTTTGAGCTTTTCCTCTCCAATCCACTAAAGTGACACACTGCCTCGGCCAGTAGGAGGCATTAGCAAGCCCATTATAAATACCATTTCAGGACGAGGTTGGCACCACAGTTAATCCGTTTATCCGATTTTCTGCATTGCTGCTGTGTGCCAAGGGAGGCCAGTGGGAAAAAAAACACAACAGGGACATTTGAGTTTGATACAGAAATTAGAGGAAAGAGGCCTTGTCCATGAACAAAGACTTGAATGACGGATATCTGGGATGGAACTTGTGGCAGTCACAGGAAACATTGCACTGACTGTTTCCCAAAGCAGGTTTTGAACATAGAGGTTTATTATTTAGATCAGAGTTAGCAAAATGTGACTCCAGTCAGCTTCTTGGCTGGTTAAAAACAGAATAGTAATGGAGTAATATAAGAGGAAAGGGTGCAGTGAGTCTCCTGTGTTTAAACAGGTTACCTTCTATATTGGGATCAGGGCTTGAAAAAGATCTAATCTTTGTGCAGGACCCTCATGTAGACGTCTGCAAGGTGAAAACGCTCAGTGGCGACTTTGATTTATTTGCTTTCACTCATGTTGGAGTAAGGGGGCTTATTGTGGAAGGCCAGGGTGCTGGGAGTGCAGAAATGGGTGATAATTTGAGCCGCTGAATAGAGTCTTACCAGAGCTGCGGGCCCTGCATAAGTGTTCAGGCCTCTGTGAAGTTCACCTGCTGCCCACAGCCGACCGAACACAGACATAACTAACACTGGCCATGTTTGTTATCTTCTCCCAAAGGAATTTCCTTCACACATTCTTTAGGGGCTCACATTCCCCAGAAAGGAAAAATTAGAAGCCTTTCATTCTTTCTCAACTGGAGAAAGAAATGAGGCATATGGCATTTTCTGTTTGGTCTGTATTTGTCTTGCTGTCCAACTTCCAGGCAAATGGAAGCGGACATTAAAATAAAACTCAAACAGGATCCAGCCACCCAAAAGTGGTGACCACAAATTTATTTTGGGCAAGAAGAACCCAATGTGAACCAAGCGTTCATTTAAATAACCCCAAAAATCTTATTTTGATCTACTATGAATAAATTCAAAAAATGTATTATTACCAATGGTAATACAGTGTACCAGAATTTAAAATTTAATGGAAATCCATCAAATAGCTGTTGATATAACGGCATGTGAGTCTAATGTTGGCCCTAGATAAAAAGTCAAGAAATAACCAAAGTCAACATGATTATTTCACAGGGCACCATAATTAACTCTATGATATCTTTATTCCATGGGGAAAAAATCTAACAGTTTTAGTCTGGACCAAAGTTATGTTCCAACCAACCAACATCAAGTCTTACCTGCTAGCTTGGTTAACAAACCATTTTGGTAGGCTATCTAATTACTTATGAGTCATGTTTACTGTGTAAAGAAGGTAATCAATCCATAGTAATCGGCCAAAATTCAAAATTCATTAATCCTCCTGAGTTTGGATAACAAGTGAGGTAAAACGTCAGTTCTCCAGTGTAGTTTAAGATGTGTCTACATGGGTTTTGTTGGATTTATTAGAACAATTACTGTTCTACAATTTTTTTCCTTTCCAAAAGTTAATTTTGTAGTGAAAGTCAATGGTAAACACTTAAAAGTGTCCCCCATCCATTAAACATGCAGCACCACAGCACTGCAAAATGGAAAAAAAATCAAAGTATTTGTGAGATAAAATTCTACTTTTTACATCAGAGCACATAAATGCTTTTTATTAACCTGCCAGCATTGTCTTATACTCCCTGATTTCTGCTGACAGCCTTACAATAATTCACCTAACCAAAGCAAACGCATATACCTTCAGACATTCTTGGTATTAATGTATCAACCCCCTGCCAGCCCTCCGCTGTCTGACCTTTCACAATAAATTGCTGCAGAACATTTGATCCATTAATCTGTCAACTCTTTCGATATGAACTAGAGTGCCATTGGCCTGATGGACCTCTGCTCAATGTACCCAAATACTGTTCGACAGATGTTTGCCGCTGCAATTACAGAGGATCGTGGGCACAATTACAGAGGAATGTGCAGACATAACAGGGTACTTTTGCCTCTGTTAAGTACACTGCTGCCGTTATTTTGAGTGTCACCCCAAAACCTAGTTTCCTACTCGAGCCTGACCTCAAAACCATCCCTCAGGAGAAACAAATGTTCGTGTTTGAAGGGCCACAGGTCAGCTGATTTAACTGAAGTACATCCAGATAGAACCCCTCTTGTTGGACGGCAGCCACTAATTGGCCAGTGAGGGTGCCATCATCCAAAGGAATGTGTGAAGGGCCTCAGCTGCTCCAGAGACAGAAGATTTGTGTCATTCCCTTGCTGTGACCTTTTGACCCGCTCAACATTCACCAGTTATATTTATGTACAACCGCAGGGCTGCCTGTTCGCGTCAAAAAGGCTGTGTTATGTGTTTATCTAACCCAGTTTCATAATATGATCTCACACCACCTCAGTTTAACTGCAGACTATTGACTTTCTTTGTATGTAAAAAATCTTGTGTCCTCAGTTCAGTCTACCTTCCAATTGCCTCTATTTAACTACCTGTGCATGCACATAATCATGTCTGCACACGCCACCTCAGGAGGGTTCATATTCACATAATACCAACTTTTTTATCGAACTTCATTGGTCTTGCAGAATGAATTTACCTATTAATGCACAAACACTATTGTAAGTATTTAAAGCCTCAGAATACAGTCAGTACATATGATGACATAGAAATATTTGTACCTTAATCATTCTGAGTAATTATTTACTCATTTAGTCGGCTAAAGTGCTTATGTTTGTAACCTTATTTGGCTCAGTTTATTCAGATTCGGATTCTATAAATCCCAAAGTTAAGTTAAAATATTACTATTTCTTATTATTTGTGTAGGAAAGAAATTTTTAAAAAATGCTGCTTTAATGCATGGCTTCAAAATTTGTGTCAACTTCATGGTGAACTACTCACTTGAGAGTCTCATATTTTGTGGCCTACAACTTGATACAAGGCACTTTTTCAGTACTTAATAACCCAGAAGTCATGATAGTTGAGTTGATATTCTATCAGTTACTCTATACTGTAATGTGAGAGTCTCACTCCCTCGTACTTCGCTTAACATGAGGAATTACAGGCCAGTGCCGTAACGCACAATTCATCTTCTGCAGAGGATCTGACATACATTTTCAAGAGTGGGAGGCTTTCAGTTATAAGAGAGGTAACCAGGATCTGACAAAAAAGGGAGAAAAACGAGTGAATCCATTTCTCACTCAGTATCTCTTGCCCAAAGCAGGGGATTACACAAGCATGAATGCAAATCCTAAATCTTAAGGTGAGCATGTAATTTAGTTAAACATTTATTTCAACCTACGTACAATGTGGCAAACTGCAGGCATGACAAGAATAAGGTTACTCATTTGTGCCTGCGTGCGTGTGTGTGTGAGGGAGAGAAAGGAAGCGAGGCGCAGGGCGGGTGACAGTGTTTTTAGTATGCAGAAAGTGGTCCAAGTTTGAGGAGGCGAGTAGGAGGAAGAGGAATTCTCAGGATGACACACTACCACGCTCAAAAATAAACACTGAAACAGAATCCGCTGAAATGCTGGTGCAGAAAGCCTGTAACATCCACTCACTGGCTGGCAAAATGCAAAGGCAGCCAGTGCAGTGCGAACTGAGTTTTTATCACTAACTTTGGCACTTGTTTTATTTTGTCACAGCCGAGAAAGTTAAAAGTGCATGAATGTAAATTTCACTTTTTTTTAAATAAGCATGCAGCATTTAAATGAGGTCAGATTTATGTGTATGTTCTGATGAACAAAGTGTGCAGTCAAGAAATCAGCAAATTAAAGTAGTCAGTTACAGAAATTTCCATCTTAAGTTTGCTACTGTCACATACAGTAGAATTAGCCACCATATGCTATAGGTAATGATAGACCCAAAGCAGCAAATCTTTGGTTTTATTGAACACAGCAAGGTTGTATTTTAAATATAGGGACAAAAATTGGCATAGGGTTGAATTTGGAACCATCAGATTGTTACACCAGAACAGTTAAATGCATCAAATTTATAAATAAAAGAGACAAAATTGATCAAAGGCTTGATATAACTTTGTCTGACAGTTCAGTCTTTCAAAGCAGCCACACATTTAAGCTTCATTATCCAAAAGCAATTCTTTTACAGACTTATTTTTTACAAGGTGACAAATTTGCTTTTCACAAGATTTTTCTGTTAGATTTAGGCATGGGAGTCTCTAAGCAACTAGTCATTTAAATTCAAATGTTTGCTCGCTGACCTCAAAAAGCTAGTTGTCTAAGCTAAAATTGCTTTCTTTAGTAATGGTTGCCAAAGAATTCAGAATAAATCCTTCACAACAAAGCCGAGTCTCCAAATCAGTGAGTGTGTTTGAGTGCACTGGAGGAGAGAGTCACAAGCAACACTTAAAGCCCTGACAGTTGGCCTGTCTGCGCTTCCTTGCTACCTTGGTGCCTGCTTTTTATATCTCTTTCTCTTTTTATCCTCGTCATTGGCTCACTTGTCATGTCTCTTTCTCAATGACTGCCTTTCACCTTTTTCTTTTTAGACTTGCTGGTCAGATTATTATGTAACTGTTGTTCAAAATGTCAGTGACAAATTAAGTTCCCATTTTGGGTAGATTATCTAACTGGTCTGATTTGGAAAGACTAACTTCGCTTCGCTTTTTTTAGAGAGTTAAAGGTTGCTATAAATAAATTGCATGACAATTTTTGCAAGTCCATAAAGGTCAATTTACCCAATGCTGCTTTTTAAAGCACAACTAAAGCTGATTAAATCATCAGTTTTTGTGGTGTAATAGTCACTGTATCATCATGAGTGTGTGCTTGGCTGATGTCCACAGTCCCTGTGCTGGCCTCCTGTTTAAAACAGTGAACCCCCTCAGCGGCTGTGTGGTCATCAGAGAAGGGATGGACGGACTGGAGATTTGATACGCCTGGCTCAGGGGACGAACATCCCAAGCTTGTACGGAATCCAGGACCTCTGACATCTTGTCATATTTTAACTGACTTTCGGGAAAAACTGCAGATATCTGATCCAATCTTACATAATCCATAATAACAAGAGTCCTGGCTTCCTCTGCCACCTGTTGATCTGCAGATGAGTGGGTAGTAATTTAACTAAATGCTAAATAGCTTTGTAGTAGTAGAAGAAGAAGGATGTATTTGTACCAGGAAAGTGCAGTTACGAAGCTCTAGGCCGTGCATGACTTTAAACTTGCTATGCAACACTTGTTTGACAAAGCTCCTCTATGTGCAAGAAAATACTCACAGCAGGGCAGGATCCATATCTCACACTGGCCTGATCCTCAGTCACAAACTGAGCATAATACAGACACATCACACTAATCCTCAGAAACTGACCTTGTTCTTGGTGCAAGCATGTAAAGGTTTGTTCCTGTCACCCTGAGCGCCTGGAAACGCGTTGTTACGGAGCGATATTAAATCTCAGGGTCAAAGTTTACTGCCGGGCCTCTAATCTTGCTGTCGGAGGGCTTTGGAAAAACAAGCGCTGCTCATTTCCCCTTGTGAATGGACTGCTTTAACCCAGCTATCTAATAGCAGCCAACTAGGTCTCTGCACAAGAAAGAAGCTAGGGTTATTGCCTGGTGCCCAGGTATGTTAGCAGGGAAAACTGACAGGATGTCTCTGACATCACCAGGACAGAGTTGAGCCCAGCACACTGCGGATGACATCCCACTTCAGGTCTCTGTCACAAACCACAGAAATGATATTTTATCAGCATGCACTCAACTGGCAGCCAAGAAAATGAACTCAAATGCATGTCAGGTCTCTTTAACATACCAGCATCAACATAGAGGGAAAGCTAAACACTTGACCAAAAACGTCAGTCAAGCACCTTCATGCTAATAAATGTTTCAATTTAAATTTGCTACATAAAGCGAGACAGTCTGCAATAACCCAATTTTCAACCCTTTAAACTAATTGTGATTCATCCAGTGGAGTGCCTGTGGGTGATTATGGGTCAGGGCCAAGAAAACAAGAGCAACACGCTTTGAACTCAAGTATGGGTCTTAAACTGGGAAGATTCAGACCTGTCGCCTTTGATGTCGACAGTGAGAATTACAGGGTTTCTCCCTCGCCACATTAGCATTTCAACCCCATACTTTTTTGTTTTCCACGACTTCATGTTTCAACTTGGTGACACAAGCAGATGTGCAGGTTTTAAGTTTTAAGTGACAGAAATAAACCCTAAATTAAAGAATGAACCAGGCCTGGAGGATCAAATTGAGATTATACCTCTAAAATGATGCAATGTAACATTAAATGTAGGCTTGTTTTAATGCATTTGGACAACTTGACATGCTGTCTTAAACATTAGCCTGGAGATGTAATCTGTATTTTAATAACTACAGAAGCCAAGGCTTCGCCACTTACACCATTAAGGCTTCCTATACACATAGTGGGAATCTAGAGTGGGTTAATAAGGTTAAAAAATCCTGGAAAAAGTTTAAGGAAATCAATTATCATTTATTCTGTT
>JAUZTA010000018.1:4487073-4497890 GCA_034780835.1 Ctenochaetus striatus | reverse complement strand
ATTTTACAAGTGATGTTACATTATTAAGACTACAACTGCTAGCTAAACTAATACAATTGACCCAAACAGGAAGTGCATTAAATTATCAAGACCACTTTACTGTAGCAGCTTTTTGCAGCATTTAGCTTTTAGCCAATAGCATATTCTACTTGTATGCAAGCCAGGGTGCATCTCTTGAAATAAGATATGTTTAGGACTTAATAATAAGCTTACAGTATTAAAACTTAAAATTAATCAGGTAGTGAATAATACAGAGAAGCAACTTTTACAATCATTCATAGACAAGACCAGTTATGTCAGCTGCTGCTACTTTATAGCTGAGGCCTTCCATATGGACTTGAGAGTGTGTGTGTATTATGTTGCACTCATAAGTTTTAGTTGTAGTCATCAGATGTGTACTCCATCAGCTTGGAAAATAATAAATATTTGCACGTGTGTCTTCTACACAAATTGACTTATTTGCGGTACAGCAGCTTTATATGTGCGTTACAACAAGCATTTTCATTTTATTACCCATCAAAGTAACAACAGTGTTTACTGGACCACATTTACCATCAAAGTTGCCTGACCTCCTTTTAAACATTTCAACCTACTTTTATAGTTTTGGTGGCATTTTAGCCTTTGCTCATTGTGCTTCATTTGTTTTCCCACCATTGATTCTCTTGTTCATTTTTCTGGTGAGGGTTGCATCATTTTTAAAAGCTCCTTGGGATTCCTTTGTTCCACCCAAACAATTTTCTTTTTTGATCGCTTTTCGAGTTTATTTGTGTGTTAAAGTAAATTAAACTGAAACCCTTTTAAACATTACATTAACATTGTTAAGACCTCACAAAGTGTCTAATTTTCCATTGGTGCTTTCCATGCTTTACTCCAGTCTGATTAGCATGACAATAACATACTGTACTACAACAGTTTTATATCTTCTATGGCACAACTCAGCTACATATTCTTGTATTGGTCTAGGAGCAAAATTATTCTTTATATCTTCAGACTATGTTAAAACTTAATCTTTTTATCAACCATTCTCTACCAAATTAGACTCTAGGTCATACAACTTAGAGGCACCTTATTGGCCCATTTCATGGACATACCTGATTGTGTATTGGCATCTGAAGCAATACTAGCAGCAGTGGCCAGGGTATTTCTCCCTGTGAAAAGGCATAAATTTATGTTATCTTTTAATGTATCATAACCCTTTGTATTATAATTTCAAGTACTTTCAAAAACCAACATTTAGCGTCTGTTTCACGTCTGTGGATGCAGACTGCGGCTCACCAGTGCACAGTCTGGCACATTTTATGTCAAATCTGCTACAACTAGCCACTCGCTCTCTGCTGCCACCCATTGGATGGCAAATCAGCTGCATTTAGTGGCAGCAGGAGAAGAGGGCCCAACAAGTTCATATGTCTTGTAATGAAGAGGAGTAAACTTTGCTATTTGAAAGCAATTTTTACAAATGAAAATGTCTATGTGATTCTTTGTCACGTGGGGAGTGGTCATTAGAGGGTACCATATAAAACCCTACCACAGCCCTAGAAACAGCATTAAGTCCAGTTAAGGGCAACGAACAACTACAATACATTTTCTTGCTATTTTACAATTACTTTATGACTTTTGTACACACTTAGTTAACTTAAACTTACACTTGAACCCATCTTCAGAAGATCAAAACAGTGTGATGAGTTAAAACCCCTCAGCAACATCCAGACCTATTTGGATTTTCTGTCTGTTTTTTGTTTTTTTGTGATGACTGTTCTCTCCACTTCCCTTGTGTTTAACTGAGATGGTGGATGGTATTGAGTCAGTGGAAGCTCTGGGATGAATCAGTTTGCATCTTAGATACAGAGCTCTGTCAGTTTGCAATATGCTGCATATTTGTTTCCTATAACCTGATAGAAATACCCTCAGAAAATCTATGTGTCAACATAGTTAAATAAGACAAAGACAAGAGAATCATTTGAAACATCATCCACCAAAAATACAAAGAAGATCAGAGTAAGATTGCTTAAAAAACAGGTGATACCTGTAAATTGTAGTAAAGCAACCAGTGAGAGCTTTTGTACCCAAAATAGAGAGCAGATAGAAAGAACTTAGGGTCTTACGACTATTACTGAGGGGTAACTACTTGTTTCCTTTCTATTTTAAAATGTCACACCTCGTTGTTACCTAATTATCTAGAAGTTATGGTGAAAAATACCTTTTAGTTTTTATGTAAGACCCATGTTTTGTGTTCCCATTGCATCATTTCCTCTGAGTCTGTCTCTGAACTATACGGTCTAATCGTAGAGGTGACGTAGTTCAAAGCCGCCCCTGAGCAAAGTTTCCATCCAGGCACTCTTCATTATCCGGCCAGTGAACAAGTGTGAAATTCCACCGCCAGCTTTGACACTGTGCTTTTTAATTAGCCACTTGCTAACGAGTGACGTCTCTCTCACAGATCAAAGTTGAAAATCAACAGGACTTTCAGGACATTACCAGCGTGGTGGCTCTGGCTGGGACCTACGCCACCACCGAGCCTTACGTCCAGTCCAAGTACGACATCCGCATCCAGAAGATCGGAAACAACTACAAGGCTTACATGTAAGCTGTTTCACACCACCAGCATCACACATTTCACAGACGGGACCAACCAGGTCAAAAAGCATAACCTTATGTGGAGTTCAGTTAACACCTTTGATTCTGATGCTGTTTCAAATGTAGCGATACTTCTAATAAAGCAACTTAATTGGACCAATATCTTTAGTTATGGCCGGTTATACATCAAACATTAATTTTTTCCTGAGAGGAAATTTCTCTGAAATAGCAATCATAGCATTTTGCCGTCAATAGACAGTACACACTAAAGAGCTGCAGGAACTATGAAGCCAAAGGTTGTAAGCAAGAGCTCTTTGGCACATTTTGTTTGCATCTCCACCATGGGACCATGGAAATCATAAAAATTTGTTTGATAACAGATACAATTGGGAGGCTGTCATCTGACATTTTTGTTTTCACACACACCAAGAGTTCTTGGACCATCAAAAAGTTCTACCCCAGCAGGGCCTTTATTGATAACAGAAACCATAGCTGTGAAATCAAATCCAGTCGTTGGGTCTCCTTGATTCTGAGTGGCTGTGCTGCAAAAAGTCTAAGAGCTACCACACTCTGAAACTCGTCAGAAAGGTGTGTAACTTTTAAACCTTTATTTATGCAACAAAAATAGTGAGAATAAGGGAGAAAGTACCAGCAACAGCATTAAAAAACACCACAAAAAATACATACAACACAAAATCTGACACATAATCAGATCTAAACAGTTAATTTAGCTGGTCTGTCAGCAGAGGCAATGAAGTATTAAAGAGATATTTTTCATATACTGATCCTGTGCAAATTTTTTCCACTAAATACTTTATAAATAAGAAAACAAATTTAAAAAAATCTGGCCTGTTGTCCGTAATAATGACTACACACTCACAAAGTCACAGTCCCGTTCCTCCTTCAAAGCCACACACCCATTTGGAAGAAAGAGACCATGTACTGTAAATTCAGTGGAGCTTATTGCAACAAAGAGTGTGAGTCAACACCCTCTCAGCTTCTCAGTCCTGTATCTAAACAATTAATTGACTAAAAGGCGAGTGAGAGAGTTAGCCAACTCTTATCTCATCTAATTTTCCCCTGGACTCACCATGAAAGCTTGTCTTTAAATGGTTTTGACACAGACATCATGTAGGTGTGGATGGCAATCATCATCACTGATGAACTGACGATAGCTTCTCCCTTGAGCTATTTAGCTACACAAGAAAGATTTGTGACTCAGCATAGGCCAAAAAGAAGCTGTCCCATCCCGGCCCAGGCCTGTGATGATGAAGCAGTAGCCGGGCCCAAGCCTGACAATATCATCTGCTTTTATTTAATCCAGGGCTGAGACACACACCCATTCTGCTCCCCATTTAATACATGCAAATGCACACACACACTTCTGAGAGGTTAATTTAATGAAGAGCTCGAACATAACTACCAGTGCCATCGACAACCATGCCTACATATATGAACACTAACTTTCCATTAGAGACAGACATAATGCTGCAGACAAGACTTGACTCGGTTTCACATGAGTAGATAAAGATTTACAGCCCACTTTGACTAAGTGGCTCATTGTTTGTAATGGAAATCTAATCAAAAGTCTTACAAAATGCAGCTTTTCAAGAAGCATGGGGGACTCATGAGAACTCTCCGATGATCTGCATGGTCGACTGAATTGTCACATGTTATGTGAATAATGTGCATGGAATATATTTTAAATGCATATGAGTAATATGCATATGTATATGTTCATCTAAAATATGGTATGTCATTGTTATTTAATATGTCAGTTTAGGCTTCATACAATGTCTTCATGTATTAAGGCACAATGAAAGGAGAGAAGTTAAATCAGCAGCAATAATACTCTGTCTGGTAAAGACAGAGGATTTACCCAAGCACAACCCGAAAATGGACTCAGCTCTTCATGATCCACTGGGTCCTGACTTGCTTGAAGACTTTTACTTGTGATTAATTAAGTTTTCATGGAGCATGGAGTAATGTAGCTCTCAAACTGGAGGCAAGTTGATGTTTCATTCAACGGTTGATGTTTCTCTTTGATTTGCAGGAGAACATCTATCTCTGGGAACTGGAAGGCTAACACGGGCTCTGCCATGTTGGAACAGATCGCCATGACTGACAGGTGAGATGACTCAGAGGTTCAGTGGCTTAATGTCGACCTGTTCAGACAACTAACAACCTTTTGTAAATTTAACACCTTCAAAGACATCTTGATTTTTTGCATCTATCAATCTAATGATCCCTAAAAAAGTCCCATTACTAGACCTCAGCCAGGTACTGTGTCTGGTACTTGTGTCCAGTATGCACGTTTTGTATGTACTGAATACAAGTATCTTCTGAATAACACATGTCAGTATGCGTACTCATGATTGAAGAAAAATCCTCATAAGATAACTGCGATCACATTCCACATGATACACACACAGACACACACAGGCACACACAGGCATGCGTGCACACACGCACACATACACACAAATACCTCATAATTAATTAACATTATGTATTAGTATATGTAAAAAAAAATATACTGTCTATGTTCACACGCAGTTATCCTTTTGTTTAGATAGAATTTTTAAAGAGTTATGTTTACTATATAAACTCAGGTTTATGCATATTTTTTTGCACTGGTATAAGGTATAAGTAATTTTCAAATAAATGTACAAAGCACCTTCTAATCAACCACCTCTTAATTAAGCACTATTCATTAGTGAGTAAAGCTTCGCCCATTCTGACCATACATGGAAATACAGATGATATTGTACTCCTTTAGTATCCCAAGTTACTACACTTCAAGTTTGTCACTCTGAGCCTACACAACCTGTCCTTCTTGATATCTCCAGTGGAGATTACGTCTTTAACTGTTGGTTTATGAGTCTTTGGTGTCACTATGTTCCAGATATCGGCTGTGGGTGGACTCCTGCGCTGAGATGTTTGGTGGCCTAGACATCTGTGCAGTGAAGGCCGTTCATGGAAAAGACGGCAATGACTATATCATCGAGGTCAGTTTGTTCACAGAATAACCCTCAACTAAAGTCAGAGATTGCACAATTGAGAACTAAAGACAGTTTCAGGAACAAGAGGCTGAAAATTACAATCAGGACGTTATAATAATATGTTGAATCTTTAGTGCATTTAAACATTAAACACTAAGGTCTGCCTTAAATATGTACCACAGTATTTTCATGTGTAATTTTAAATTTCATAAGAAGTTTAGATTTCAACAAAGGATACACATGTTGGACTAAAATAGGCTGAATGATGGAGAACACGCCCCACTCTCAACATCTGATATGTTCTTAGTGATTTACCAGTGTTGGACCCACACCAGTCATCTGTAGCCCAGATATAATAGGAACACATGGTAAAAACACAATTCCAGTGTAAACATTCGCTTGAATTCAATCTCTGTCCCTGCTGATAGTATTTTCATATCATGGTGAAAGTCAGCAGGGAAGGGTGTAGCCAGACTTGATGGTACGTGATCATCAGAGCCTTGTAAGAGTGATTAGTCTGGAGACCAAACACAGGCAGGAGAATGAAAACAACATCAGGAGTCAGTGGTTGAGTCACTGCGTCTACCAACGAAGCCCGTTTATTTTAAGTCCACGGCTAAAATGTAATATTCCATGTGCAGTTTTTTCATTTTCAGACAAATAAACCTGCTGTTGCATAACCTGACACAACTGCTTTGGTGAAGGTTCCTCTAAAAAGTAACTTAAAGGTTTTTGTCTGATCCTGAGCTGGATGAGTTTGGTGGCACTGCTGCCCAGTTTAAGGTTCAATTCCCACCGGGGTCACTGACTCTACAGTTGCCCCAAAGTCTGGAGTATTTAGTGCCTTACACATTTTTTTTTTTTTTTTTTTTTTTATGACCCACGTCTTTTTGTTTTTGGTATTGCTAAAATTGTTTTTCCAAAACAGAGCAAACAATTTTTAACAAAATAGTTCTATAAAAAAGTCAGTGCAAGCCACCTGAATAACAAAAAAGAGAGCAAATATATTGTAACTAGCTAGGAAATGCAGTGTAGCATTTAGCATTTCACTGATGAAGAGCATGATATTCCATTCTGAAATAGGTTAAGACCAACTGGAGCTAAAAATCAAGAAGAAAAATTGAACTTAAGTGAAATAGGTGGCTGTCTGAAACTTATCTCCAAATTAAGAACAGTGTTGCTCCGTCTATGCCCAGTGTGTAAACAGCAATTTGCTAACATGTATGCTAACAAGGTGTTCCATCATGTTCTCGTTCATAGGTTGCAAGAAATACATAGGTATAAATTTTTTTGAGCAGTTAGCAAGATTTGCCATCAGTCTTTCTTTGAATTTTAAGGAACTGGCCCTTAGTGGCCGTGAGGTGAAAGTAGACGAGGTATGTTGACAGATCAGTAGAGCCAATTGTAACTTTGCCTTTGAAAGTCCTAATAGAGGAATGAGTGATAACAGACTATGCCAGAGGATTTATGAAGGGAAATTTTGTTCACCCAGGAGGGAAGTAACAGACAAATAGTGTCATCATCTGTAATCAGTTTTGTTATTTGAACTCCTTTGTCTTCAAATTGGAGGAAACAGACTGGTCTGGCACATTATGTGTCCATTTTTGGTTGATACCACAACATCATGCATCTGTCTACAAGCTGGATGAGATCAGCAGGGGAAAAAAATAAGCCTCTTTTTTTAGCCTCAAACTATCTCAGGAAATGTCTACCAACTCCCCAGAGATGTATAGTCTTCAAGCCAGACTGTTTGAACAGGGAAACTGGTGACACAGTCGAGGAACTATTGTACTCTGACAAGCAACACTTCCTCCTCCTCCTCTGCTCGATCTAGCTGTCTCTCTCCCATGCCGTCCCCTTCAGCATGATGGAATTTAATTAACCACGACAGGGAAGAGCTGTGTGTCCATCACAGTGGGAATCTGTTTTTTGTTCCAGACAAAGACATTAGCCATGACACCTCTCCCTAATGAAAAGTAATGAGCTTGCTCAGAGGCACTTCATTAACAGTCAACTGCAGCTGGTGTTAAACTGCGGCTTTGTGCAGATTCACACCACAACATCATGACACAACACAGCCCAGCATAAAGGTACAAGGGACTGGATTGGTGGTTCAAGACAGGCTGCCAACTTAGAGCCTTGTGTATGGGTCTTTAGCTAGCATAAGGAGAAGCTAGCTCAGTATTATTAGGACATCATGGCAGAGCAGAGACAGAGAAGGTCATTGATGGAGGAAACCAAGAAGAGAAAAAGTGAGAGCGACCAAGCAAGAGGCTGCACAAAATGAAACTTTTGACTGATTTATAGGGGTCATTTTTATTTTCAGCAGTGGTGTAAATGTAAATTGTGAACTGAAGCGTTACCAAGATGCAAAGAAACCCAAAACAAAACAAGTCTTGAATTATAAAATTTCATATTACATAACGGTGACACGGCATATGGCAACATACAGGACACAATTTAACATTATGCAACAATGACAAGTTATTATATGTCATGACATTACATATTTGACATTTAACATAACGACACAGCATGAAATGACAGGATACACCAGTAGAATGAGATAAGATGACATGAAATGACATCTCATGATAACAACATGTACTTCAATTATCAATTAACATAAAAAAAATGATATTTTTAGTCATGCAGGTACCTACTGATGGCAACGTTTATCAACTTCTGTGGTTTAGACTAAAACAGCTTAGCAGCTATTCAATGAACAGCCATTGATTTTCTACAGTTAACAGATACAGTGTTTTTTACTAAATAAGATTAAGGATTTCGGTGTGTACACCATAATATGATCTGTGCAGGAGGTCACATCATAATTCAGCACTGTATAGTGTGGTGTCACATGACATATGAACACCTATAAAATGCAACAAAAAGAGATTCATGCAACATTGCACGATGGTTAATGGCTCAATGATATTTTAAAGCTTTAAAAGCAGAAAAATAGTTGTCTTTTGATTTAATATATGAAATTGCATTTCTTGGCGTGTAACTGGCACACGATATAAACAGAAAGTGACAACATTAAAAAAGCATGATTGTTCCATAGAGGCTCTAAAAATATGAATTCACGTGACAAAATGATGGAAATAAGACAATACACTCATGATGTGAAAAGACATCACTCAATACTATGACTAATTTTACTTGACAAAGTGACAGTCACAACACAGCAGAGAGAGAGGGGAAGTTAGATACAGTAAACAGAGTTTAAGGACACGGTGTACTCAGTAAGATAAACTCTGATTAACCAGCCATAGGTTCTTGTTTCCCTGACCTCTTTAAAACTTGGATTGAATAAAAACATCATTAAGCTAGGAAAAGAAAGGGCTATAAATGCTGCTATCTTAAAGCTAAAATTGTTTTCCTGGGAAAACATCAGCCTCTTCCCATCCCTGTGCCGCAACTGCACCATAACTTTGAATTAGCACGTTTCACATGTTGTGCTCTGTGAACTTTCCCATGCATCAGGGTATATTGTCCAGACAGAACACTGTGCTGCTCAATAAAAGTGCAGAACAACACCTCTATGTTCCAGTGCTGAAAAGGCCAGTGGCAGCTCCAGTCTTCTGCTAGATGACTCTGTATCCTAATAAATCAGCAGGGTGGATCCTGGCTCTGCTTCCCACCACACGTTGTTTGAAGTGGGGCCTGGCGGTCGCTTGCCAGACCTCTGCTCAGTCCCCTGTGGTAATGACTCAACAGGCCAAAACAGTGAGCCACGCCCCACCTTACCACCGAATCCCGGCCAAGAAGCTGGGTACACACAGAAAAGGAAGGGCTTTAAATGGTTCCCGGTATGGATGGTGGTTCTCTGTAGAACAGTATTGAGCCAAATGGGTAAATTTCAAACTACTTTGAAAGATAAAAAGTAAGAAACCCTGGTACATAAAAACCTCACTTTGTATTTCAAATGTTTTTTCAATACTGCAGATCCCAGAGTGCATTAAACAATCCAATCCCATCAAAGATTTAAATTTTATGTTGTGGTTTGATTTGTTTCCACATGAAGCATGATGGTGGGAGAGGATTTTACATCAGGAAGTGCTTCAATAAAGGGATTTGATTGAGACTTGATCAAGGATAGCTTGGCTGCCTCCTAGAAAAATCAATGTCATGTTTTATTGGACTGAACTTTTATACACTCTGTAGAGTTTATGAAAAACTTACACTTTCACATATTGTAGCAAGAAAAACAATGTGATTTCCATATAGTGCATGTAACAGTAGATAGGAGAACAATGTACAAACTTGTGTGTTCAAAGAGTTCACAGACTGTTTTTGCTGTGCACAACAGAAAAAAGTTGCAGGTAGCCAGTTTGGTGAGTGTGGGGGTTTGGGAGCAAGAACTGTGTCATAATGGCGAGAAACTTTTACATTTAAAATATGCTCTGAGTGGGTATGTTGTCATTTTGTCGAGCCCAGTTGCCAGCACACCACACTTTAGGTTGTTGCCCCGAATGTTGTTCCTCAGAAACCTCAGAGCACTACATTGCTACTTAACATTAGCAGTCTGAGTCAGGAGGAAAAATTAACAGTGCATAATCCTGCAAAGGTCAAAGAAAAGCACCAGCATGCTATCGGTTGCTCCTTCACTGCAAAGATGAGAAACAGGCTAGTATCATCCTGTACCAGCTTCCACACAGTTGGAAACAACTACACATTCGATGGTAAAACAGAACTTTTTTTAATAAAACCTGTTGTGCCACAGACTAGGTAAGAGTTATATGTTCCTTGTCCTTGGATGTTTTGCTTGGGTTCTGTTTTATTTCGACATTGTCTGTCTTGTGTTTTTGGTTTTTGGAGGCAAAAAACAAAACAAAAAAAAATCAAGACCTTCAAAACTCTTTAGGTATCACTTGTACAACACCCAGACATGGTTGCTGACTTTGATTGGTGAGCCTCCATTTCCATACTCTGGACATACAGTCAGATCCTAGGCTGAAACAATAAGTAGTCAATGTTCTCTGGTTCAAGCTTCTTGTATATGAGCATTGTTTTTCATTTCTTCATCATATTTTATTTAAAAATGAATATTTTTCAGCCCTGTAATGTTGCCCAGAAAAATCAAAACCTTTGGCAACACCACTAGGGGCTTTTAGAGCTTGTGATCAACAGTTTTAATAATTCTTTTTACATTATACACAATTAAAACATTTATTATTTAACTGAAAAAATAAACAATGGACAGGTTAAAAAAAAGCAATAATAAATGACATTTTG
>JAUZTA010000018.1:4433530-4452260 GCA_034780835.1 Ctenochaetus striatus | reverse complement strand
TTACCATCACTGTAAAGAAGGTTTATGCTCATTCACTCAGTTTGTGAGAGTAGAACAGTGCAGAACAAACCCCTGCACACTGTCTTACTTGCAATATGTGTCTGCAATGTTTGTTGTTCCATCTTTTGATGTACCTATTCTTCTCATAGGCACAGGTCTCTTTTGACAGATATGCAGAGTGTTCTTTTGTATTTGTTTGCAGCAAGGTGTGACATGGCTTAATTATGGGAATAACAGGTGCATTTCAGACAGTCTGTCCTGGAAGACATTCATAGTGTTCTGATATCGGAAAAGGAGGGGGTTTATGGGGCTATGTGACCATCTGACATGCACCTCTGAAGAGGCATACTGACCCTATGACACCACAACAAATCAGGCTGTGGCAGCATAACCATTTGGGCAAAAGTTTGTTTAGTTTCTCGTTAATTCAGCTTTTAGTTTTTAAGAGGAAGATTTAATTATTTTGTCTTTTAAAAGTCACATTGTCTCACTTTATTTTCCCTAATGAAATCGTGCCATCTGTGCCTTCACCCACCATGCAGACAGACTACATTTGCTACTTTTCCCCTTCTTTCTCTATTTTGTGCTGCTTTATGCCTGCGCTTTTAAGACCTTAAGTGAATAAGCACTTACAGACATGTTAAAAAACCCTTTATGTTGGATATTTATTAATTGTTTGCTAACAAATAGCAACAAGCCAGTGTTTACTCTCAAGCGGCTTCTCTGCGGGAGTTGTCATGTGCCTGAGTGACTTCCAATGGGCCTGAGTGGTCTACTTGAGTCCAGGCGTGTATCTGTGTCCTCATGTAAACCTACTGAGTTGCTGCTTTTAGAAAAGAGACAATAGGGAAACAGCTTTTCCTTTGAACTGGGGTTAAAAAAAAAAAAATCCAACAACCCCAGCCAGGCCAGTTTTCTGCTCATAATTAGCCATGACAAGCACAGGGAAGAAAACCTATTATGTTGGCCAGAGTGTCGCTGCCACGTTTCATTACGCTCATAAAGAACTGGAGTCCAGCCTTTGAGCTCAGGGCAGTGTTTGATCATGACTGAGAGTCTGGTGCTCAAATGTTTCAATTTGTCATTGGCACACAAGGAGTAGCTGTGGAAACCTTCTCCCTGCTCTGTTTGTGTTAGTCGAGACATTTCCCCACAACATTACTTCAGTGCCGCTGTTCATTAGCATGAGCCAGGAATAGACTCAATATAACAAGTACACTGAAACAGGCAGGTCTTTTGATGTTACGCATGTGGGTTCATGGCTTTTTTTTAACTCTTTAAAACGGCCTGATGTAATCCTGTTTTGATGATTTTGTTCCTCAGTAACACCACAGATCTTTATTTCTTATGACACTTAATGTGTTTTCAGGCACAGGAAGTGTGTGTCATGCATCTTTCAATGACTCCCCGAGTACACTTAAAGCAGACAGCAGCAGATCATTTGTCATGCCGTTGAGAAAGCAGGCTGACATGCATGTTTCTTCTCCAGGCACATTTATATCCCTTGTGTTTGTGTTGAATTTCCTCCTGAGTTTATCTTGTGTTGCTTCTGGATACAGAAGCCTGGATTCCAGGTAGACAGAACAACCAATGGGGTGTGAAGTCCTCCCCTCATTAGAGGTAACTGTATCTCCTGCTTTTCACTGCCACTACAAGTAATGTACACATGGAAGAGGGGAACCTTTGTTCACGTGCGTCAATATGGACATTGTGGCCCAGATTCACGAAAGGTTTGCGGGAGGAATAATGTGCACACTATGAGCAAGCTGACCAGCTCACAAAGGCAGATGATTCACAGCCTGTGCAGTGAGAGGAGAGCTGATAACAGTGCTGCTTAAAGAACACAAATGTAGTGCAATTATTTTAAGAAGCTGCATTTGCACATGATGTAAAATATGCAGTCATTCAAAACAGTTATTATAATCACTATCATCAGAAAAAAAAAAGCTGAATAAAGGTAATCAAATTTTAGATCAGATCAGAGTAAGCTTTAATTACAATGAGTGCAAAGGCAGCAGCACTCGGGCTTGTCAGGTGATGTGGGTAAATCACCTAAATTAATGTTGGCATTGTACATTTCTGTAAAACTCTAAAGATGTTGAAACTTGTTTCTTAGATTTTGTTTTTTTTGAGATTCTGATTACGTCAAGGCAAAATAGGTACTTGGCTTGACTTAAAGCACCATTTTGATTTTAACCACAAACCTGGAAGGATAATCTCCAGATGACCTGGTTTTACACAGCTAAAAACTTTTCCAAAGGATGCTAAACTCGCCCAGTTTAAACAGTTGATCCTAAACACTGATTTGGTTTCTGCAGCTATCCCCTCTGCATGTCATGTCACCACCATCCACTACTTCCTACTGATGAGAGAATAATGCTCTCATAGGCTTCATTTAATCTGAGCTCTGTCTATTTGTGATTTATAATGTTAAAATGTTGATATAGTACATATCAAATGAAAAAACATTTCTACTTTTTTCGGAAACTCATGCTGTTACAATTAACATTTAGTACTAGCAACTGGGTTGTTAAAAAATCTCTGTACAATTGGAGCTAAACATTTCTTTCTCAGTGAGTGAGGTTTTTGAAATCCGTTTTTGTGCCAAAGACTGCCATGCCAACATTGCCACACTGGCATTTATTTTGAAACATCTCTCTGGCAACCCGGTGAATATAGTTCACTATTTGCTCTCTTGTTATGGTTTCCACCAAATCCTCCAGAAAATATTTGTCTCTTTAGAAGCTAAGCTGGTAACTTTGTCTGTCATCTGGTACTGGAAAGATAAAAAAGAAGAAAAGTGAGGCTGATGATAAAAGAGATTCAAACAGTAAAACTAAAACAATGAACTGGAAAGCACTTAAATGCTAAAATGCTAAGAGGTTTCAGGTTTGTCTCTTTGTGTGCCCACTAACACTTTACAGCTTGTCTTTGTTAGCATGCATATTGATTTTAGCAGCTTTAAGATTGTCTGCATTACTATCATAAACTACTGGTCACACAAGAAAGAGTTAAGGCTGCAGCGGCAAAACTGTAATGAATTAATTTTAATTTCTAAAAGGAGGAGTGTCTTGCTTCTCCTTTCAAAAAATGTAGTCTCACATGCCTTTAACATACCTAAGTCATCTTCCATGTACATGTCAGTTTGTTATGTTTTACTTCATCCAGAATTATCCCTGATTTGGATTCATCTTAACACTCCTGCAGGCTTGTTGACAAGGTTTACAAATTAGGCAGCAGGAGTTTAGTACTGTATAGGTTGAGGAGAGACACATGATGACAGGACTCCTGTGGCACTGACACCATACAGAAAGAGTACATTTCACTTGACAACTAACAGGAAAATGTATTGATTATGGTTTATAAGTATGTATTTTTATAAACGAGTGGGTGCATGGAGTGTGGCTAATGGGGGGTGATGACACTGTTGCATCTTAATAACAAAAATCATTTACTTCTGTCTAATAGTGGAGGGAAAAATCCCTGATATAACTCTTACAATATACATTTTAGCCACTTTTGGCCTTTTCCCACTGTTTTAATTGGAGCTGTTGCCATATAATATCTGGTATCGAGCATGCTGACAAAATCAATAACCATTTGGAGATGGGCCGTTGTTTTTTTCACATTCTCAAGCTGCGAGTTGGTTTTCTGCAACCTGATATTTCCCAACAAATACTGCAGCTGGATAGAAAAGCGTATCTGATTACATCAAATTCTCCTGGATCAGACTTCACAGTGCCCCTCTGAGTAGATGGATGGAGGAGTGCCGAGTTTACAGATTTACGTCAAACACATCATCCATGGATGGTGTTTGCCAAAAGCTGCTTTTGTCCAAAGTGACCTAATCACATTAGCAGCAGAGTTTTGGACTAATTGCAAACAATGCAAGAGCAATTAGCGGCACCCATGGCCCTTTTATGAGCCGGCGCTCTGTAACTCATTGAACAGTCTCTATTGATTCCCCACGGCCGTCAGACGGACACCCACAGCTCTTTGGTTCGCTTTGGCCACAATAACACCTCTGTACCGGTTGACAAGTAGAGGTTTCCTGGTGCTATGCAGCTGCTGTCAGGTTTTGTACCTATTGTGTTCATGTCATGTCAGTTTATGTCATAAAGCCAGCTGTGCAGATATGACTGGAGGGGAAATGGTTAGAGTGGACCTGACTGAAGAATCCGAGCAGTAAGCCAACAAGTAAAAAAGAACCAGCATTTAACTGAAATTCATTACAGAACTATTCTGCCTTAAAGAACAAAACACTGACACTTCATATCTGGTAAAAACTAAATCTGATATTTGACTTCCCCTTCATTTTATGAAATTATCCTTATTGATTTTTCCATAGCTGTTGTGTGTATTTGTAATTAAACATACTCAATTAAAGAGATGACTCCCTGGTCATTTAGTTAATTATTCACATAATTAAATGAGACGGTAGCCATATTCAATTGTGATGCAGAAAAACAGCTAAATTCTTTCCCACTAACGTGTAGTTAGCAGACTTCAGTGGTTGCCATGTCAGCTCTGACCCTTTTGAAATTCCTAGTGAAATGTGGTGTGGCTAAGCCTTAATTTAATTACATATCTTCCATATTTAATTAAAAATATACACACCTTGCTAGGCAGAGACAGACAAGAACAAAATTTGCTTGAAGTAGCTGTGTTCATCACATTCTGTGTAGATCCAAAGGCAAAAAACCGATGAGCCCTAAAAGGTATAAATTACTGCAAACTGCATAACATATAGAGAGATGGAATGCTTTCTATGTATGTTATGCTGTCTATGTGTGTTATGCAACTTGAAAATATAAACCTTTTTTCCCTCTCCTTCGCTCTCCTATAGTTACTGCCTTTTAAGGACATCACTGATGGGAAACATCTTGTTAATTGGAGCTTGCACACATTTAATCCATAAATATGTATTTGATACACTACTGAGAGTTCTGTGACCTTTTAATTAACAACATCCCTATTAGACTCAGGAGAGCCCAGAAATATTAAGAATGCAGGAAATATAAATAATTAATCAGTGACATAAGATCTCCTGCAAGACCTCATAAAGATAATCAAGAAAAATCAATTTCCTTTGTAAACAGAATTTAATCTTGTATCTGTTTTAGACTGATTTATCTGATGTTGGGTTGTGTTGATTGACGTCATCAGACTAAATTTGCATGTCTGCTGTCTTTTTTCATGTTTTAAGTGAATACAAGAGAGGTTAGTCATTGACCAGTCACCGGGGTTTTATTGCATTTCTCTCAGAAGAAATGCAGACAGTTGCTGCCTTGTTGCTGTGTTAGCAGACGAGTTGCTACAATTGACACACAATGTGGCTTCAGATGCTTGTAGTGGACAAAGACGTTGAAATATGATGTTGACAGCAACCTCCCACCATTTATTCATTCCTTCACACTCCAAAACAAAGCAAATATTTCGGTTGTAATAATGTCAAGTAGTTTGAGATTGGAAGTTTCATTACTAGTTTAAATAACTATGAAATTACTGTTTTTGTTGCAGTCTCCTTGCTCCAAAATCCTCACCACTTATTACCAGAGAGGTTAAGAGCAGGCTTTAACTTAAGATTGCATCCCATTGTGCGTGTGTTGGTGACTTCTTTTTCCCCCTTTTTTTTTTTTTTTTTTGCAAGTCCACTCAGCTGTCTACAGGAAGCAGAAAAACATTTACTTCTGTGGCTTTGCAGAGCCAGTTTTTGTCAAAACTCATGCATTCATCCAGAACATCTGTAGAGCGTCAGTATTTATACAAGGTGCGACTAGACTAAATCACTTCTACTGAAGGATAATTAGAGGATTCACATGATATGAACTAAGGGACAGAAATAGGGAAAAGTTGTCAGCAGAGTGGAGCAGCTTAAAAGAGGGATGAAATACGAGGCTGCTGTTGCTTCCAGAGTTCACACAGATTTATTCAACTTCTTTATTAATGTGACAAATACAGTCACTTTAAAGTGCTCTGATATATCTGTTTTTTAATATTTTTTTGTTGATCTTTTGCAAGATACGGCAGATGAAAACATATTTTTACATTTATGTCTTTATCTGAATGATATACAAGCTCATCCAGCATTTCTCTTTTGTGCAGATGTACTTGCACGTGTAGTAGTGAGTCTTCAGACAGACCCAAAAGTGACAGCACTGATGTTACAAAACAGCAAAACAAATTAACTACAAAAGCACCCAAACCACTTCCTGAACAGAAGATCAGGCCACTGTTCCCAGTTGTAGAGCTTTCCCAGAGTTTCTTTCACCAGCAGTCTCTCTCTGGGGCATGTTTGCATCCCAAACCACCAACAATACGCCTCTCTGAAACTGCTGGATACATATAAACCAAATTTCTCACAATAAGGAAATGTATGTATGTGGAAAGGGGAATTCTGGGAGTTCCCATGGTGCCAGGGGAAATATTCAATCTGTCTACTGCCAAATACAAATGAGATCAAGTCAGACATCTTATCATTTCAGCTTCTTTCCAGATCAGATTACAGCTCGCCAATCAGGCTCCGTGCTTATTTATTTTAGGATTTCACCAGTAACCTTTAAGGGGGGAGGTGGAAAGTCCAAAGTGAGCGGAGAAACAATAACACACAAGGCGGCAGTAAACATGTCATCTCCCATGAGTGATGGCATTACTGTCTGGACAAATTAGGAACAAATATTTTACCTTGTGTGAGCTGGGTTCAGGGTAATTTAGCTGTTGAGACAAAGTGTAAGGAATGACGTAGGAATGACGCTTGTTTATCTGCTTTAACTCATGCTATACAGTTGTCACCTACTGAAGTAATATAGAGTTAGTTTAAGCCAAGGTACATATAATAAACTTACTTGGTAACATTTGCAGTCAGTAAAAGTCCTGTACATGATTACTACATGTAGTATTTCCTCACTTTGTAGAACTTGGGATCTATATAAGTTTAGGGTAACATAAGCAGTTCTGATGTGCTGCACACCAGCAACCTCAACTAATGTTGTAAAAGATATCTTCATGTTAGTTAAAAACATAATCACATAACTGATATATCCTAATTAATGATAACCCAAACGCATTTTCTCATGTAACATGAAAAAATACTGTTTGAAAAGACAAAGTCTATTTATAGATATTTCAGTCTTACTTGTAGTAGAATTACTTAGCTCCACAATGCAAGACAAGAACAATGCTGTTCATTTCTATGTCTTCTGTATTAATCATTAACTGGTGATTCATGTTCAGCACCACTGCCAAGTTTCTAAGCAGTTTTCACCTCAGTCTTCAGCTCAATACAGAGAACATGGCAATTAAGTCCATATTAAGAAACTTTTACAACACTGTCCTTTTAAAAGTGCAATTTGTAAGAACTAAATATTAAAACACTGATTTGTAAATAACAGTTTTAATGTCGTGTCAAAGGCTAACCAGCTAGCCTTGGCTAGTCTTGTCTTGTAATACCAGTTTGCATCTCAAGAGAGCATTGTGAGTCACTGTCATGCCCAGATTGCCCTCGGTCAAAGCCCTTCCAGGTGAGTTCACCACTTAGCAGCCATCTTGGCTGTTCACGCTGCAGAGCAGACTTTACAGGCAAACCTTTTTCAAAAGGAACAGGGAGAGATCTAAATATTCCCCTTCCCCCTCTGCCCCAGTCCAGCAGCACTTAGACAATTCTCTGGCAGGGTCTGGCTCCATGCACCCCAGGGCTGAAACTGTAATAAGCCTCACTCAGACCTGTGGAGGTGGGTGCTGACCGATGCCCGACCTCGTTCTTGCTCCTCTTCAGCTTCACGACTTTCCTGTCCACATGGTACGTTAGTCCTGAGTAAACTTAGAGTCTTGGTCACCTCAGTACTGTATTCCCTGCCATCAGACTGGCCTCTGAGTAGGATCAATGGCAAGTAACTGGACTAACTATCTGCTTGCAGATACAGTTAGCAGCAGTACTTAGCAGTTATTCTGCTGTCTGATATTTGTTCTGAGTAGGTAGACATTTCTTGCTTATTGCCCCTTCAAACTAGGTACAAACAAGCAAGGTACAGCACTTTCAGTCAACTCATTGAACTGTCTTTACTTTATTAGCCAGCTCGCTAGACTTTACAAAAACTAGCCTACATTCTGAATCATTGTCTGAAATCAGGGACCTTTGCTTCACATCTGTGAGTTATGAATTGCTGACCGTGAGTGGTAAATTATCGCAATTATCATCATAAATTGCATATGAGCCATGGCGAATAAAAAGCTTGACAGCCATAGCAACTGTAACTAAAGGGGAAGGGGCTGAGTAAATGATCAGTTGTGCTATCTGCTATCTGTTTTGCTTTTCTTCATTGTGAGTCATTGCTTTGCATGCTGCTTAGTTTCACACTGATTAAAAAAAACGAAAAATCTCAGTAACATGCATCCTTGAGGAGCAATATCTTCACACAAAATATGAAGCCAGTGATCATTTAAGATTTCTCATCATCTTTTTTTTCCTACAAGCTTACAGCTGGGCCATTATCAGCACATAAGTCACCACTTTTCTTCTCAATTAAACTAAAACTCATTAGTTCCTGAGGTTTCAGATTCCTGGTTGTCATACACCATTTAAATTAATGAGATGTGGGGCATAATAAGCAAAAGTGCTCTTCTGAGAATAAAAGAGCAGCTTTCCATTTACAGCCATGCTTAATTAGTCATTAGTCATGTGATAATTAATAATTAGGCCCATGTTCTTGAACAATGGGAAATTACATGTTTTGTATGAACAACCTTTGAACACTGAGGGGTTTTGTTTGAGTCTCTTTTTTAATCCCCCACTTACAGATTTCCATCTGAGCAGGCTGTCCAAAGTAGACCCAAATGAATTACTACTTGAGCCATAGTGTGTTCTCTGCATAATAGATAGCAAATTCCTTTCTAAAACTCTAAAGAATCATAATTCACTCCATGTTGCCCAGGAGAACATCAGTATAGAAAATGAATGTGAGCAGCCTTCAGTCTGTGGCTGGCAGGCAGCATATCATTTGAATTTGTTGTGCAGTGAACGCATTCCCTGCATCACAAGATGGCATTTTGGCAGCAAGATTGGTTTTGCCACCTCAAGCCAAGTTCTTGTTATAAATCAAAATATAATTTAACCATCAGACAGTGTTAAGCTCTGTAGAGTCATTAAATCATTTCCTCTGTAAATCTCCAATGCAGAGGGATTTCACTGCAGTCATGAGTGGTTTAATTACGCGGGTGATGTTTGTAAGACAGGGAAAGATAATCTATGCATTGTGCTGACAGATAAGAAGACAATTAACAGAGCCTTGATAAAGGAGTTCAGACTGTTTTGTCAGGTTGCTTACGTAAACATGCAGCGCACATGCATAGTTCAAGACAATAATTATGATAAAAATGTTAACGAAATGTTAAGGATGTCACTCCTAGTAGTGAACCCGTAGAAAATTCGTACCCAAATTTGCAGCTCTTCTCAGCTTTGCAGACTCACTCTCCCACCTCACATGCAAACCACAGCTGTAGAGGCAAGAAGAAGAGCATTGCTTCCCTCGTAGATTGCCCGGTTGCAGTAGGAGTCATCTGGCTTTGGCTACACCAAACCCTTGGCCCACAGGGAGGTGGGTCTCACTTGAGGTCCAGGCGTGACAATCCACCCCCACGACACAACAATGTTTTAAATATCTGCCAGCATTGTGCACTTTGCTATGACGCCGCTGGGGCGAAGGTAGGTGAACTACCTCCCAGACCACCTCCGTATGTAGTTTGAGCTATCATATATCAAATCGTTTTCAGCAAGCATTTAGGTACGTTTACACAATGCTTTAAGGATTAACACTTTGTTTCTCAATACCCTGAATCCAATATAAAGCCCTACTAATGCATGGTATAAACTGGCCAAAGTAAGTGACTAGCAGGCAAAGCAGAGCATTTAGCTGCTGAAAAGCCATGTACATCTTAGAAATTTAGCTGTCAGTGTTTTAGGTTTCACTTAATTTGAATTATGCCATGTTTCCACTGCTCAAATCAACTTGCCCTTTTTTCTTTTGCTGAGTAGTACCTGGTACCTTGGTATCACCTCAGTCTGGGTTCCAAGCGAGCTGAGTAAATCTAAGTGGTGACTCACACCTTCCCTTTGATATCCTGTATTATGTCCAGAGATGTGTAGCTCCTTTTAGCAGTGTGTGCTTGGCGAGTGTGTGGTTAGGAGAGTGATAGAGAGTGACAAAGATTGACAGTAAATGCTAGCAGAAGTTGAAGTTGTAAGTTTAGCAGTTATTACAGAGTGTAGGTTACAGGTTTCAGTGAACAAAAGCTGCAACTTTCAACACTTTCCCGTGTTGTTTCCCCAAAAGGGGGCATGACACCGCCATGATGATCAGCTGAGGTCAGAGATATACTTGCTTTTCACCACAGTGGCATACACATGATGGCTCTCCCAAGTATCCTGCTGTCATTCTGAAAGGTGGTCATGCACATCTACAGAAATTAACAAAACATGTCTGCAAGATGCAGTACACACATACACTGTGGGGACAGTCTGTGAACATGACAGGGTTGCAGAGTATTGAAGAAAAATAAACATACCAAGTCTATAATTTTTTAATTTAAGGGCCTTACATATAATGTACAACTGTGCTACTGTAGCTTTTTCTGTCACAATCTCAAAATTAACAAAATGCTTCTTTCTGGAAGTGTTTCCATGTTTTTTAAACCACACAAATGCAGAAGTCGCCTATGATCTGACTTTATGTCTCCCAGGAACACCTATGGTATTTTGTCAAAATGAACAAATTTTGTTCACGGCACTTATTGTCTACAGGAGCAGGTGGTTAAAAAGCAAAATTATTTTCACCTTTAGGAATTCCGCCTAAGCTAAAGAAATGCTATCTGCAGTGAAAAGAATTAAAGAAAATTAACTATTTGACTGTAAGGAGGGGATGTTAGCAATAAACAGAAAAAATATCAGTTTAATTAATAATGTGTTCAGAGGTACAGCCTAGATGATAACCTTGAGAACTGTGACAGACAGATTGTATTAGAGCTTGAAAATATCGGCAATTGTCATGCAACCAGTTTTTACATCCGTCCTTTCATGCTCAAAGTTGTTAGCGCAAGCTTTGTCCACCCTCTAAGAAGCATTAGTCTGCCTAATGTACTGCTTCAACTTCTGAATACAAATCGTCTGAATTCACTGCATTCATACTATCACGATGGATGTCTCTTTGTTTGAACACAACAAGTTGCCATATGTATCAAGTTCACTTTGAGTGACAGTGGAGGTCAGATGAACCCCGTCTGCCCCACTTTGGAGGAGCGCCACAAACACACAATGGCAGAGGGAGAGGCGGTCTTTCTCCTCAGGGCCCTGTGGCTCTGCAAAATAGGACACCAGAGAGGCTTTGATTTCACATCTCTGACGATGCAAAAGGGACAGAAGCTCCCAGTTGTGAGGTTAGAACGGAAAGGGCGTGAGGACTATGGCACCACATTCATCCCTTTAATTTAGTCTCTAACAATAGCACCACTGCGCTATTCATCAAGAACAATGTGTGTGGCAGATGAGGGCAACCACACCTAAGAGAGCGATCGTCCCTGTGATTACATGCATACATTTGAGGCTTTATGTATGAAGAGCGGCTGGGAAAAAAGGAGGTACCTATTTTTACCATGAACACTGTAAACCTGGATATTGTAGCTTTTGTACAAAGGCCTTTTCCACACTGCATCTACAGTAACCACGGAAGAGCTTTAAAGAAAATGTTCACATCATCACTGTGGACATCTGCCCCCAAAACTCTCCTGAGCCTGGATATAAACCTCACACACAAGGTTTAGGGCGTTCCACCTGTAATATAGTGTAGGTTTTGAGTCGTAGTTCAGAGTCGGATTTAACATAGCAGCAAACATATTTCTCAACTCTGTTTACTCTATTTGATAATCTTAATGAGACAGGGTGACAATAAGCCACAGACATACATATAGAACTAGATTTACGCAGCTTCTATTTTCTTGTTTCATTACTGAATACGAGACACTTGCTCACCAGTCTACAGTACATGTTGCATAACCTTGTCAAGCAGGAGATCTGCATATGAGATGTCTTTACTAGTTGTGCGTTGCTGAAAGGAAAAGACTACTGTGCTCTTTTCTTATTTTTCCAAATGCTATCTTCACAAACTCAACAAACTCCTTCAGCAGTGCAAACTTTTAAAGTGAGAAAGCTGGTAACCCAGGCTGACCTATCAGAGTCCTTTCAGGGCTCTTCACGGCTGCTGCCTAAGGCCCAGAGTGGATTAGCAGTCAGAAGCATAGCCTCCAATACAACACCATAACCTTTCAATGAACAATTTTAAATCCCCTTAAGAGGATTCGTATAGGCATTTATCCATTGCTGTTCTTTTTTGCAATGACAGTCTGGCTAATTCTGGTTTCTGTGGTCAGAAACTTGAGTCTTTGTAGGTTGTCATGATGTGCCACTGATAACAAAGGGTTGTTTGAGGGGATCAGAAAACTCTTCTTTTGATGTCTTCCAGAAAACATGATTGAATGTATTCCTAAAGTAAAGCTTCAAATAAAAGTTTTGGAGATTGAAGAAGAGGAAAGTTGAAAGTGTTACATGACTAGTCTGAAGAGAAGAAAAAACGGCTTGAGGTGGGGGCGAACAGTCTTGAATAAATCAAATATCACTGAAAGTGGTCCCGAATATTATTAAACATTAACCTGAACCTGAGCTGATAAAACGCCTTTAGAAGCAAAAAAAACCCCAGACTTAATGGATATATAATAAAAATTTAAAAACACCACTAATCTCCAGAGAGTACAGTTGTTAAAAGCAAGCATGGAAATAACCAGAGATGACTCACACACTGGTCAAGGACGGGGATAGAGTATACAGGTGGAAAACACACAATATGTGGAGGCGGAGGAGAGCCGGAGGTGTGCCCTAAAAATAGTCCAACTGTGTAAAGAAGCACGACCACTACAGGAAGCCCACCTTCCTGTGACACAATCATGTGCCTCAATGGGTCCACCGCATCTTTGTGCGTGTCCAAGGAGGACTGATTAATCTCCTGATATATACTGACTCAAGGCACAGAACATTGCCTATCAGGAAGGACACTACAAAAATAAATCCCTCCATTATCTGAACTTGTGTATACAGTGCAAAGGACTGAATAGGTGAATAGAAGAGCTGGAGGGCGGTTTGGAGACTGCAGAAGACGTATATCTTCCTTCAGTAGGCTCAAACAGATGAGGTGAATGGCATAGACAACCTCTTCCTTTCTGAGGACAAATAGCAGCTCCAGCCAGCAGATAATGCGTTCAAGAGAGAAACAGGTGGAGAGAATGGAGAAACAGAAGCAGAGAGCAGAAACACTGAGGGACTTCAGATTTTCTGACAGTTTCATGAGGTTTCGGAGCTGTTAGGCTGCAGTGAAAGAAGACTGACTGCATCTACGTGCTGCCCCAAAAAAGCTTATTCATAATTGGACTTTGGGTTGTAGTTGGTGAGATAAATAAACAGATACAGTTCAGGCATTTGTTCAGTACCTACTCTGTGTCTCTCAATTGTTTTAAGAGATGGTTGTGCATATCCTCTGAAATGAATGTTATGTGTCTGCAAGATGTGATATTCACATGAACTGTGGGGGCAATATAGGGATATGAAAGGGTTAGGGATTTGTAGGCATGTGAGCAGCAACAACAATGGTAAAAAGTTTTGAAGACCAGTTAATCGCCCAAATATGTAATGCTAAATTTAGCAACTAAATACCATCTGTAATGGCGATGCAGTAGCTTTTTCTGCTGTGATCCAAGAATTTACAAAAGGCAAACCTCCTCCTTGGTTGCCCAGTTTAATTTTTTTTTTTTGTAAAACTGCAGCTTTACCTCAACAGACTGATCTGCATGAAGTACTGCAATTACCTGATGGAAATTTTTCCATTTTGGTGCTCATTTTTATTGCCAGCTTAACATGCCAAAAGTACTGCAGACCTTTAACCTGTATTCATTTAGATAAGTGCTTTACCTTTAGAAAAGCATAGTTGGGTGTTGCAGCTGATAACCTGATGCTACATCAAAGCATTTAGAGCATTCAATTCACAAGCAGCTGTAACCATCAGGATTTAATTATTTCTTTCTGAATTCAAATCTCTGTTCTCTGTCAGATTAGCTTACCTGATCAAAAGGAAGGGTAATGGCAGCTTAATCATCTATTTGTTTACACTGACTACCATTCATCATGCTGTCATATAATAATTACTGGCAGGATGCTTTATTCATAACAAACCTAAAGGTCCAGTAGGACTTTGGTCAGTCTATTATATAAAACTGTTGCTGAAATTGAATAATATATTTACAATTTTGCTGTCATTAGTGTGTATTTACCTGGAGATAAGAATCATTGGGTTTTTACTGCCTTAAAATGAGTCTTTATATCTAAAGACGGAGCAGGTCCTCTTCCATGGAGTCCATCACATTGCACTGCCATGTTTCTAGAGTAGCCAAGAATTTGCAAACCAAACACTGGCTCTAAACAAGGCATTTTGTATTTTTATTGAGCTTTGCTGTTATCGTAGGCTCTCCTACCCACTTTGAATTGAAGGGTGACTTGAGAGATATTTAGTTGGCTGCAATCTGTGACCCCACCACAAGATGCCACTATATCAAACACACTGGATCTTCAACAGGAAAACAATGACTCCTTTCTTAGATCGCATGTGGCCCCCTGCAGTGCCAGAAGAGTTGCTCAGCATTAACAGTTGTTAATTAATAAAACAGGGTGGTATGCATGTTAAAGAAACCTAATTAAATCAGTAATCATTGATTACTTTCTTGTCTTCTATGAGCACCAAAGTAGCTGCTAACACTTGATGTCTGCTGTTTGATACTTGGTGGGCTCATAACAGCTCCTTCACTGAAAACAGTTTCTGACTGAGGCTGGAAGTGAAATTGAAGTTGGAACAATGATATTAAACCAAATAAACAGATAAAATTTGCGGGCTGAAGAATAAAACAATGTGCCAAAAGAAACTCAAATGCTATTAGGACTCAAAAGGATTCACAGACTTGGATGTAAATTCTCTTTGCTTTCATCACCACAAGCTAGTCCTTACACAAGCCATCATCTATTTCTGATACAAAAATGGTGATTATGTCTTTGACCAGGGTTATATCATTGACAGAAAGTTTTTGTCTTCTTTTCATCATTAACATTGTTTCATGGATGAAAATGAGAAGAATACTGAATAAAAACTAAGTCTAAAAACAGTTGAAAGGAATTCTGCTCAGCTGTGAGAAATAATGCCCCTCTGATGCCGTTTGGAGTTCTTACTTGTTTAGAATTATTAAAGTAGTCTGAGGCAATCTGGATGGTAATGGATTAAAAAAACATTATTTCATGACTATTGAATCATAGTATTAATAAAAATACACCTACACGTTTCAGCTGAGAAAAGTCTTGAATTCTGAAATGCTGTTCCTTAAAGCAAGGACTCAGCTCGAGGGTCTGCACGTGCAGCTTGAATAAAACTCTGAACCCTTGTGTGAGGAATGTATAATTTACACATTCTGTGTTTTGCTTCAGCAGGTTTCTGGTTTTTGCTAATCTCAACAAATTTCTTTCACATCTCATCTTGAAAGGATTTTTTCCTCTATCTGCCACAAAGATAACACACATCCAAAGCTTCCCTACGGAGACAGAAATGAACCCGAACCTGAAAATATGCACCTGGCTCTTGTTGTGCTGTTGTCAAGAACACGGTGGTGTGTGTTAATGTACCATGGCAAATAAAGGTGAATTGACTTGAATTGAATCAAAGGGTTTTCTGACTTTTTACCCACATGGCAGCTGGAAGCCATTAAATTTGAGACTAAACAAACAAGCGCAACTTATAAAACTAACACCTTAAAGTGTTGCGTAACACACCCAAGTACACAAAATGTATTCCACTTTCTATACAGCAGACACAACTCATTTAAACAGTTACATCATTCCAGTTTCTGTGAAAGCCACTCCGAGTCCGTTTCATATCTCTTATCTAAAAGGCTAAATCTGCCTTTTACGTGCTGATTAAAGCACTTGTGCCACAGCATAATGCACTCGATGAGTCATACCTTATGGCTTCTCACTGGGTCCCACATGCAGAATGTAATCAGACAAGTCAAACAGCCAGCCAACTTCACAGCTGTGGCCTCTCTAAGCAGTCAAAGGCCAAAGATGTGCCTGGAAACCCGAGCAGCAGCATGAGCGACAATCCCCGTGCCGCTGCATCCTGTTTTTTTCACTTGGTGATGTAGAGTGAGGAGCTATGCATAGAAAGTCTGATTGATGTTATTTAATTACTTTCCAGGACATTTATTTCCTCCTGGAGGCATCGCAGGAAGTTGATTTTGGTAGCAGCATGATCACTGAAACAGTGGTTTGAGTATAATAGGTTGGCTGTGCCATCTTTCAGCTGGAAGCCCACTTCAACGTCGTTATCGTGAGCTCACAATGTAATATTGTCAAAATCATTTAGAGACATGCTGCGATCTTGTACTTTGCTGTTTTATAGACTGCATTAGTTTGAAGGATTAATAGTTCAATAATACAATAGAATTTTACAAAATTGGAGTATTTCATTATGAACAGTATTTGAAGGCTTGTCAAAATGTACCCAGACATGAGTCCTGGATGTTAATGATGTGTCCTCCCTCCAGCCATGTGAAATGATGTTTGAGGTGGAATTATTAAGACCTTTTCACAAATGTACCCATGTACACACATTGCTGTTTTTGGGGCACCTTTTATGAGGGAAAGTTTCCCTGCTCTCAAGGGAAAACACTTAACATATTATTTACTATTTGCCTTACAGAGTGTTTTTTCTCTACTGTAAGTCTAGACTGGCAGATCAGATGTGTACTGTTTCCATAAGCCTGCACAGAGCATGGTATGTGTAAGGAAATTCATCACATAGTTCACGTCAACATCTACAGCTTTTTTGTCTATTGTAGACTGCAAGTGATAAATAAAGCTTTAATTTAAAAAATACCCTCCACACTTCTATCTTAACACAAACTACTACCACAGTTTTTTTTCTAATACATGTAGTACCAGGAGGAATTGAAGTTAAGAGTGCAGAGGTTAAATGAAAGAAAAGTGTTTTTCTAAAGGATTCAAAATATATCAGGACTAAAACATTTTATGTAAGAAACAGGAAAAAAAGCACATTGTCTGTTAGTGTATTTATGATGAAGGCATGTGAATTTTAATTTGGTTTGGTTAACTGAGAAATATTTCTGTTTTACCGTCAGGCAGACATCAGCTGACAGTTTGGTGACAAATGCTGATTAGTAAGCAGTGGAGGGCAGAAAAACCCCAGGAATTGTCAACACCTAGGACTCTTAAAAAAAAGCCTCACTTCTCAGTCCAGCAACGTAGCTGTCTGTCTGTCTGTCTGTCTCTCCAGAGTTTGTTTTTGTGACTTTGTTTCGCCTGTCTGCCCTCTGAATGACTGTTTACATCAGGGTTCAGACCTGCAGGTACTCCAGACTGATTCATGGTTCCTTCCCTGGCGTTGAAGGTGGTAAACAGTAGTATTTCTGAAGCAGACACATGTTGGCCCACGTCTTTGTTATTGTTCTGCTTTCTGGCCGTCAGACGGGCTGAGGGGAAGAAGGGAGGTGGAATGTTTGAGCAGCGACGACACGAGATTTTTTACGAGCCGGCACTTCGCACCCCTTAAAGTTAATTTCCCAAAAGAGCATCTGGCGATCTTTTAAAGCACACCATGCACTGTATGCAAATGTGTATGTGAGCCAGTGTTTTCACAGCAATAAACTGTCAGCTTTTATTCATGTTGTTTGATTAAAATCAGGGGGTGACTCATATTTCCTTTGAGTTCTTATTAGTGATCTTTAGTAGGTACCTTGTTAAATTATAACTGAAAAGGGGAGTCACCATGACATTTTGGGTCTAGAATAGAAGACTTAAAAAGATGAATACATAAAAGAACAGCAAAATGTGTGAGCTGACATACACAAAGACACAGCAATGCACCAACAGAGTCGGGGAAGAGAAAGACTGAGCAAAAAATGTGTGTGTGTCCCATGTACCATTTAAAATATTATGACTATCAGCCTTGCAAATATTTTACGAAGAATATAATGCATTCAAGACATTTATACATTTATAAGACCTCTCAGATACACAAAATGTGATTTGTCGAGTAACAGTAAATGCAAAAGTAACTATGTCTGTTTGAGAGCAAACTCAGGTACTTTTTTTATAGTAAATGTGTTGCCTCTTACATGCTTATAGACACACACCAACATTAGCATTAAGGTTTAATCTTCTCTCAAACTGAAGTCAAGCGTTTACTTTCCTTTTAGCTTTGATTTGGTCTCTACCAACTACATAAGGACAAATGCGCTAAATGCTCCCGTTTAGAAATTCACCTGCTAGTTGCTAATTATAACTTTTTACTCAACAGTACATGAAAAGTTGGCTTTAGAGCTTTTTGTGAGAAAACAGTTGACTTTGCAAAGACAAAAGTTGGTGAGAGCGTAAACCAGTGCTGTAAAGTTGTGGCAATAATTTGAGTTGAAAGAAGCTAAAGCATTCTGAAAGAGGGAGACTGCAGAGCTAGCCTTTATCTCTTCATACGTTTGTCACAATGAGTGACAAATTTTACACTGTACATAGTCATTTGACCCATTGCTGAAATAAAAATGTTCCATGCCAGCCTCATCTGTGTGAGAGCAGCTTTAATGA
>JAUZTA010000018.1:4402768-4416247 GCA_034780835.1 Ctenochaetus striatus | reverse complement strand
GTAAAACAAAAAAAAAAAAATGCAAGCCTTCCTCAGATTGTCATACAGCCAAAAACAACAAATCACCATCTCATCATGACACCTCTTAGTATAGTCTCTCTTCTGTTCAGTAAGCTCAGATGTTCTGCAGTCATGGATGGAGGAATTATGGGTGCTGGGGGGCCGCAGCGGCCCTCTATAATCAGGAACGACATTTTACTGGATCTGAGTGGAGCAACATTATTTGAGGTGATGAAAAAGTTTTTTTTTTTAAATATTCTGGTCATTATCAATTTTTATCAGTCTATTCACAATATCCTCTCAAAGTATTGCAGGTTGTGGCTGACCCATGAACACACTGAGATGTTCAACAGAGCTTGAAGTATTTCCAGTGTCTCAGTGACTCCAAGTATCTGAAGGTGTCAGGGAGACAGTCATCATGTCAGGAGAAAGTTCCACTCAGTCGCAGCACAGATTACTTAATGTAATTGTTATTACTGGCACTGAACTGTAACGCTTACAGGCCATTTGTTCAGTGGGATATGTGATCTGCTTCCACCTCTTAGCAGTACAATACATTTGGATCAAGAGGAGAGAGAGGGAGCATGCATATGGACGGCAGCGTAACCAAAACAAAGACTTTCTTTTGTCCTGAAGTAGAAAGAACTGTGATTCACAGGTTCATTAGTGAAGTGATGAACCACATGAACTGGCCAGAGGCCACATGTCTGCCACAAGTCCACGCTGTCTTACAAACACCCTGCAGTTTCACACTGTTCTTGCTTGTGCAGTCGCTGTGGCTGCTTTGATATACAACGCATACTTACAGTAGGTGGATATTCACGTTTGTTGTCTGTTGTAATGTAAAGCTTTATAACTCAGTGTCATATCTTATTAACTAATATGCCTCTGTGTGCAGCAGCATCTTGAACCAGGCAGCCAAATTTGTCTAAATGTATTTTAATTGTGTAATTGTATTTTAACCATCTCAACATAAATCTGACATCCTAGGCCACTAAATGCATGACGAAATGATAATGTGTTGGCCTCCTCACGTCATATTGGTTAGGCTTTCTGTTGCTTTGATGCTATTGACTGCTAAACATCAGCAACAGCTTCCTCTAAACATAAGGCTTGACTTGAGCCTGTGTTGTTGTCACATGTGTTGTGGTCTCTAATCTAGATCACTCATCTGCTGAGCTACAGTATCTGTCACATAACAACACTGTATAAGTCCAGAGATACAACAGAAAAATACAGCAAAAAAAAGAAGAAGCGACCTTGCCACACTGGTTTTCCTCTGATTCCCAGAAAGAGTGGCTGTTTTCAGTTGTAAACACATTAAGACATTGGAACAAAAACATGTCAACAAACTTAAGATACCAAGGTTCATCTGTAAACTGTTTATGTTTATGTTATGAAATGTAGTATGTATATATCAATTGCCTTAACCAACATATAATATGCGATAACATGAGATACTAATGTTTTTGAAACCTCACTTACATCAGCTACTAATAACTTGACAGACCTGAAACCAATCATTTCCAACAAAAATGCCCAAATTTACCAAAGCTAAAGATTTTATATCAAAATAGGACACTAAATCTTTTCATCCAAACCCAGTTTGATGGCAGAGCACAAAATCCAATCCATTCCAACTTTGTTTATAAAGCACATTTAAAAACAACAGTTCACCAAAAGTGCTTTCAGCTCAATAAATAAAAGGGTCACACAATAAGGATACCATTAAATTACAAAGACCATTTTACACACACAGAAAAAACAATGAGATAACAGGAAAACACATTGATGTACAAGTCTCAACCCGTACCAAAAGCTAAGGAGTTAAAATGGTTTTTATGATGTGTTTTAAAAACAAGCAAACAGTGTTGGCATCTGTCCCAAGGTAAACTGATATTACACAAGAGCCACCCTCTTGAAAGTGGAAACCAAGGAAAAAAATGTGTCATTATGACCACTGATGGTGTATAGATAGTGTCCAGCAGGGGGCAACTCCATGGTTTGTGAGAAGAAGTCTGATTTTATAAAAGTCTCTGAGAAAATGACTGTACTTCTAAATCTGTGAACTGTTCTCTAATAATCTATTCATCTGAATTGCTTGTTTCAAGTCTTCTTCAATACAGAATGATGTTCATTTTGTAAATATTAGTGTAATTAAATTAAATATTAGTGTAATTAAAACGGACGATAAATCGAGGTAAGCTATAGGACTACCTTATGATTGATAAGGCCTAGCCTAGTCTGATGAGCATGAACTGATGAAGCCACTTGGATTAGAGGTGAAACGTCTTCATAGACATATTACTAAGTCCAGTTGCCTTCGATTTATTTGCCCAGAATAGTGCTAATTAAGCCCATGTGATCCTTCTCTGTGCTAGCCTTCTGTTGTTAAGTGCTATAGCTAAATGTTAGCATGTTTTGCGCACGCCATTGTTTTATTTCTAGCACTTAAAGAGTAATTTGTGATGTTTAGCACTAACGCTAGTTTCTTCTGTTTGTGTAGCTGTACATATACTTTGTTTTTAGCTTGAAACTACTCCCTTTTGTGCTGTGTTGGTGACTTATAGTTTTTAGTCCCACATAATGGTCATTTGTACTGTAGTGGTTGCATAAGTTGTATTAAGCTGCTAATGCTTATATTGGGTTTCTCTATTTCTGTTTTCTAGAAACCACACACACACACCTACAGTAAAGAGTATTTACATATGCATGAGTGCATTTAAAGCCTGTAAACCTTGTCGAACATCATTAAACAGGTTAAAGTGGATCCCTGGCTCCCCCGTGATTTAATCAGTCACTACAGTGGCGGCTGGGCAATTCCTGAACCCAAGTTTGAAGAGAAGCCAAAGTCAGCTGATCTTTCTTTTGCGGTCCTTCGAGCCGGATTGCCCATCTCACCACTGCTAAGGATGTCCAGGTCATCAGAAGAACAGCACGGTGTACGTGTCAGGAGGAAGTCGTCCCTTCCTGTATACCTTGAAGATTATGTCCTCTCTGGTTCTCATAATCCAGATGACCTTTCACCTGAGCCCACAACTCATGCTCAGCAGCAGGACAAAGACATTGAGAAAGAGAAAGAGAAGGGTGCATTTGTTGAGGATCGTTCAGCGTCACCCATCAGTCAGGATGACTTCCTCTCAACCCAGTGGAGGGTTAGAGAGCAATGGCCTCCAAAGGTAGACAGTACAAGGGACTATGAGAAGGAGGAGTTGTTAATGGAGTTGGAGGAGTTAACGAGCCGGAACGCTAAGCTTCGCTATAAGAGTGAACACAGTCGGTACAAGCTGGAGCAGCTACATAGTCAAAACTCTTATGAAACTCAACAGCTCCAAAACCAAGTTGAACATTTAGGAGAGTTGATCCAGCAGCTACAGGTGAAAGGCTCTGCCCAACAACCAGCTTCAAACAGCCCTCCAAGAAAAGAACTGTGGTCACGACATATGGATCAAAAAGCCTACAGAGCACGAGTGTGTCTCTCCCCTCAGCTACAAGACAAAAGTGTGCCTCCTGACAGTCAAAGGAGGCTCAGAACCAGCAGAGACTCATACGAGCTACCAAACAGTAGTGCATCTGACAGTGAGGAAGCTTGGCAGTACTACAGGCCAACATCTCACAGAGTTCGAACACATTCAATCAGGAGACAGGATCAACTCCACGAGACCTGTCACTCCCGTTACCGAACACCAAGCCCAGTAGGTGGACAGGAGCTGCAGGGGTCCAACACCCTCTATTCCTGACATGAGTAGTCCAAACCCCAGAGAGTTCAACCGCCTTAGTATTGCCCTAGAGAATCTTCTGCCTCAGGATGCCTCAGAAAGATTTAAGTACCAGATACTTGTTGACCACCTCAAGACTGAAGAGGCCCTTTGATAGCTGACTCCTACTGCAGCTCTAACTGTCCTTACACTGACACCGTGGAAGCCCTTAAATTGCAGTATGGACAGCCCCACCAGTTGGCCTTACAGCGCATCGCTGAACTGATGGATGAGCCTAACATAGCAAGTGGCGATGCACGTGCCTTCAGAATGTTTGCCCTCCGTGTGCGATCCTTGGTGAGCATGTTGGAGCAACTGGGAAGGAAGGGCAAAGTTGAACTGGAGTGTGGCTCACATCTTTCACAACTGCTTGGTAAGCTCCCCCATGATTTATGGTCCAGTTTCCGCCACTTCATCCTTCCCCTCAGAATACCTGTACCGACCCTGCTGGATTTAGCTGACTGGCTAGAGTATGAACTCCAGGTTCAAGAGGACAACACCAGGTTCAGCAGCAACTTAAAGAGGGAGAAGGAAGCAAAGATGAAAGAGCAGAGGAAAATCCCCAAATCTAAGTTTGGGTTGTCAGCAGTTCTTATGAACATAGCAACTATGCCCCAGAAGACTGTAGCTCCAGCACCTACCTTGACTGAGATCAGGAAGAAATACTGTGCTTACTGTGATAACAGTAAATATTCACTCAACAATTGCACAAATTTTAAGATGCTCAGCAGCAGCCAGAAGCAGACTTGGATTCAGGATAACCATCGTTGTTGGCGTTGTGGCAGGAGTCATAGGGCTGCAGACTGTAACCTGAAAATGCGCTGCAAGAGCTGCAATGGCATCTTCTTTACTTGACATCAATGAGTGGGTTAAGGAGTGTAAAGAGCAGACAGCAGGTAAGACAGAGTGCCTGAAAGAGCTTTCTAGTAGTCCTGCAGAAGAAATCTTGTATATCGATCGGCCTCTAGAAGGGTGCAAAGTCCTGCTTAAGATCAGTAAGGTGGTGTTGAGAAATGGAGACAGAGTTTTGGATGCTTATGCTATTCTGGATGACAGATCAGAACGTACTATCCTACTCCAGTCAGCAGCCCAAAAGCTAGGGCTAAAAGCTCACCTGAAGATCTCCCTTTAAGGACTGTCCGATAAGAGCTACAGATCCTACATGGTACTAGGGTCTCATTCTCCATTTCCCCTGCAGCTGAGCCACATCGTAGTTTTGCTGTTAACCAAGCATTCACTGCTCAACGCCTAGGGCTGGCAGAATATACCCATCCAGTGAAGTTACTACAGAGGAAGTACAGACATTTGAGAGATCTGCCCCTGCAACCCTTGCACCTCGTCCATCCAGTTTTACTGTAGAGCCAGTGCATCTAGGGCCCCCTGGAGGCCCTGCAGCAGTGAAGACACGGCTTGGGTGGACTCTCCAAGGCCCAGCACAAAGTCTGAGGCATTGCTTGTCAGAGCAGCAGTGTCCGTTCACCTCTGTTCAGTCCCCTCAAGCAGACATCTACCGCCATGTTGAGAGGCTGTGGCAAATAGATGTGCTTCCCTGGCAAAGTGAAAAAACCTGCACCCGCTCACGCCAGGATAAAGAGTCCATAGCACTCCTAACGAGCAAAACTGTTAGAGTGGAAATAGATGGTGTCCATCGTTATGCAACTCCTCTCTTGCGTGTGCAGAACATGCCCCCCCTTAAAGCACCCAAAGAAGCAGTTATACCTCAGCTGAGATCCACAGAGAGGAGACTGTCTAAAGATTAAGGGAAAGCAGCAGCCTACAATGCACAGGTCCAAGCCTTAGCCGCTTCAGGCTACATCAAAAAGTTGGAACCAGGCGAGGAAGACACTCCAACCAGCTGGTACATCCCCCATCATATGGTCACCCATAATGGGAAACACAGAGTGGTCTTCAGTTGCTCATTCGAGTACAAAGGTGAGAACCTAAACAGACTCCTGCTCCCTGGATCAACCTTGGGACCCTCACAACTGACTGTGCTGCTAAGATTCCGTGAGCATGCTGTAGCTGTCAGTAGTGATATTCGCGGCATGTTTCACCAAGTCAGACTGCTCCCTGAAGACCAACCCCTCCTTAGATTCTTGTGGAGAGACATGGAATGAGATTAGCCGCCCAGTACCTTTGAATGGAGAGTGCTCCCGTTTGGCACCACTTGTTCTCCCTGCTGTGCCACGTTTGCCCTCCAGGAACATGTCATCAGGCACAACAGCAAGGGTGAGAACATCAGAGAAGCAGTTCTGAAGTCATTCTACATTGACAACTGTCTCCTGAGCTTGACATCAGAGAGTGACGCCAGAGTCCTTGTCAGTAAGCTGCAGGACACACTGATCAGTGGGGGCTTTGAATTGAGACAATGGGCAAGCAATAAGCCTTTTGTGATATCCCATCTCCCACCAGAGATCAGATCAGAGAGTGCAGAGCTGTGGCTAACTCAAGGTCAGCCAAACACTTCTGAACGAGCCCTTGGACTTCTTTGGCACTGCTCCTCAGACACACTCTCCTACCAGCACCGTCCCATTGATCACACAGCAGTCACCCTTAGCACCATTTATCAAGTACTCGCCAGTCAGTACGACCCCTTAGGTTATATCTTGCCATACACTACCAGAGCCAAGGTTGTGGTACAGCGACTATTGGATAAAAAGAGGGACTGGGATGACCAATCTCTCCCTGAAGATCTTCTTCAAGCCTGGCAGGAGTGGGAGAGTGAGCTCCCACTCCTTGCAGGTTCAAAGTGTTTGTAGGAACACGTGTTGCAGAGATCCAAGAACTGACTGCCAACGACACATGGAGATATGTGGATTCTGCCAATAACGCTGGATCGTTGACCCACAACTTCCTCAGGCCTCATGGCCCACCGGGCTCATCACGCATACTGTCCCTGCTCCTGATGGCAGGGTAAGAACTGTGGAGGTTAAAGTCAGAGATCGCTCCTACACCAGACCAGTATCCAGGATCATTATCCTTCCCAAGCTGCTGGACTAATAAAGACTGAGGCCTTTGTGTAGGTTCAGATTTCCTACAGAATTCTGGGGGCGGCTGTAAAAAAGGCCAACAGTTGGACTATTCCATACACCCCTGGCCCAATGGTATGTTCCGGCTCTGCTGCGTCTGGCAGCACGTTGAAGGAGAGAGAGCGCTGTTGCGGAGTTTAAATCGTCGTTTTGAGTCGTCACGACTGTCGTTTAGGACTGGCCTCACGTGTCTCCAACCACTCTGACTCTAACGACTCAAAACGACTGTCGTTATAACAGAATGGAGCAGTACCTGAGCCACACCTATGAGCACTTACCATCATTAGACTCCATTGTCCTTTGAACACCTCCACAGAGGATAAAACCAAGGATCTCCACCAGCCAGTCAGACAGGCCTAGCCTAGTCTGATGAGCATGAACTGATGAAGCCACTTGGATTAGAGGCGAAACGTCTTCATAGACATATTACTAAGTCCAGTTACCTTCGATTTATTTGCCCAGAATAACTATGACCTGGATGAATGAGAACATTCACCGATATACTGCAGTAATGAAATTGTGAAAGTTTTAGAAAAAATGTAATGCAGGGATTTTGCAAGATATGGATTGAGTATTGATCCTACTTGTAAAGCTGCAACCAGATACATTTTATTGTGTAAAAAAACATGAATAATTGTGAAAAATGCATATATTTCAGCTGCTGTATTAGTGATAGTAACCGTCTCTTTATAGTGGTGAGCAGTGGGCTGTGTGGCTCGTACAGCTGTGGCCCTGCTTGTGACAGCTTCTGTGGATCGAACTCTAACCCTGGTGCAGAGGAAGACACTGACAGAAGTCCGGCTAAAGGTTCACCTTTTAAACCACAAGGTAGGCGGAGGTCCTGTATCCTATGTACAAAAAATAAACAAAGCCCATGAGAGTCTATTACTGAAACTAGTGCATGTCAGTAAATGCTTCCTTATTCTTTTAAATCACAACCTAAACCTAATTCAAAATTTTGTGCATTTTACTGTATCTTCAAGACATTGTGCTTTAATCAGAATTAGCCAAACTCACTGTTTTTGTCTCTGCAGTGCCTCCTAAACCAGCTCACCTACAAAGTCCTCTGAGGACAGGACAAGCTCAAGCCCACAGCCCCAGTGCAGGAAAATCACCACTTGAACGAGTTAATGGCAATGAACAAAACCAGAGTCCTAACAGAAGTTATGGAGTTTCCTGTGTTAGCCCAGCAGATCATCACAGTGCCAGTCCTGTCAGAGAAGGAGGGAGCAGTTTTTTGAACAGAGTTTCTGGTGCACATCTGAGCCCTGCCAGACATACTCAGGGGATTCCAAAACTCTCAAGCAGTCCAGTTTGCGGTTCTCCAAGTCCGGGCAAAAGAGGCATTCAGAACTGTAGCCCGCTGAGGGAAGGAGGGCACAGCCCTGCTAAGTTATCCCCAAGGAACCAGAGCCCCCTCGCAAGAAAGCTGCGAACCCCCAGCCCTGTGCAAGGGAAGATGGGAAGCTATAGCCCAGCCAGGAACTCCAAATCCTGGCTAGGACTGCACAGAATCCCAAGTGGCAAGATTGAAGGAAAGGAGAAGAGAACAGGAAAATCTTTGAGTGTGCCAGATTTGATTGTTTACTTGGATGAGAGCAGGTTGGATCACTAATTTGGTTTATTTCTGCACCCTTATGACCTACATTTTTTCTCATAGCATATATAGCACCTACACAGAATCCAAGATTTTTTTCTAATTTTGATACACTTTATTTCTGCAGGATTCCCACTGAAAAGGTTGAACGCTCTCCACTTACACTGCTGCAATCACCCAGCTGCAACGAGACAGCCATCACCATCAAAGCACCAGTACAACATAGACTCAATCATTCCTCAAGTGAAGCAAATCTATCAACCATCTGCAAAGAGCATTCCCCAAAACAACTGAATGGCATAGTGCAAGATTGCACAACAGCAAATGTGACAGAAACAAATCATAAACGTGGCTCCAAGTTTTCCTGCCAGTGGAATGGGACAACTGCAGAAGAGGGCAGGGTTTGCATGGAGTCTGAAGGTGAACAAAAGGATGAGGAGAAGAGGAAGGAGAGAGGAGGAAGTGATGCAAAAGATGATGAACACACAGAGCAGAAGTTGTACAAGATAGCCAATGAACTCCTGCAGACGGAGAGGGCCTACGTGGCTCGTCTCCACCTGCTGGACCAGGTCAGTGTGCTCATCTCTTTGCGGCTCTGTGTGGTGAAAACACAACGCACTCGATTCTCACATGCATGAATATACTTTATGTTTAATTAGGTTAGCATAGTTGTGATATAAGGCACATGGCGCTTCAACTCTTTTCTTTGTGCAAATGAATTCCTGCAGTATATGATATGTATCGGTCATGAGGGACAGAAAACATCCGGTGTAAAAGATCAATTACTCTAAATGTCATTTGAATGCATCCTGCCTCTGTACACCACAGGTGTTCTGCTTACGCCTGACAGAAGAGGCAGGCCGAGGCTCATTTCCTCCTGAGGTGATCAAAAATATCTTCTCCAACATTTCCTCCATCTACTCCTTCCACAACCAGTTTCTGCTGCCTGACCTGGAAAACTGCATCAGCCACTGGTGGGTGTTCATTACCAAACTACTTAACTTTTTTGGAAAGAAAACTACTTCACTGTCAACATGAAAAGGGCATACAGTCTCATCCATGTTGGGTAGTGGAGTTTTATCTGTGTGTATTAAACAACAGGACTTTCTACCAAAAATCTAAATATGATGACTTTAGGTTTATGTTTTTTCTCTGCAATTTTTTCTTTCCTCTGAGAAAAATAAGCAACTAAATGTAAAAAGGGCCATAGGCTCTGACTTGGTTTTTGTGCCCTTTGATGTAAACAACATTAAGCTTAAGTTAATCATCTAAGTCACTGCTTTATTTTTGTGGTGGAGTATAGAGCCAACGAAAGAAATAAATTTAACACTGTTTAAAGACTTGATGCCTTGTATTGTTAGACAGTTACACTTTTGAACACCCCTCCTCCACTGCAATCTAGGAATGAGAGTCCCGGTCTGGGTAAAGTTCTCCTGCAGCATGCACCCTTCCTGAGGATGTACGCCGACTATGTCAAGAACTTTGACCAGGCCATGGAGCTGGTGAGGACCTGGACCGAACGCTCCTCTCCCTTCAGGAACATCATTCAGGACATACAGGTAAGGCGTCCTGAGCGGGGTACGTTACTGTTCTTGCTCCTATGCAAATAAACATGAGGGGGTCTGAGCAGGATGTCCTGTTTCTAGCGTCAAGAGGCTTGTGGCAGCCTGACCCTGCAGCACCACATGCTGGAACCGGTCCAGAGGGTCCCACGTTATGAGATGCTGCTCCGAGATTACCTGAAGAAACTGCCCGAGGATAACCCAGATTATGAGCTCGCTCAGAGTAAGCATGCTGCACTTTTGTCTTTATCTCAGTCATCATGTGCTGCTGCTGGCTTTAACGATCAGTCTACCAATGCCCTCGCTCTGAGCGTGCTGGTGTCAGATTTTTATAGTAGCTCGCTCTGTCATAAAGTGTCTGTCGGTCTCAGAGAGATCGTTATGTCTTTAATGAGCAGAATGAATCTTCCTTTGTCTCCCTCTGCAGAGTCCTTGCAGACGATTTCCATGGCAGCCACCCACTCAAACAGCGCCATCCATAGAGCTGTACGTTATCATTACATACCACATCATTTACCATTGTTCCAAGTGGGCCTTCATTGCTTACACAACACATTAATTGCATTATACTGTCTAAACTGAAGCTGATCTTGAGGTTTTCATCCATCCTCTATTGTTTTATCTATGATTTTTTTATAATTAGGAATGCTACAGCTGTGTAGTCAAAGTCACCCATCTACTGTATGTCACTGTAATCACATTTTGACTAAAACTAAGTGGAATTGAATACGGTTAACAAGCCAGAATTGTCCATCTTTCTGTCTTTCTATAGGAGAGCCTGAAGCGGCTGCTGGAGATCTATGAGATGGTTGGAGAGCAGGAAGTAGTTAACCCAACCAACGAGTTCCTCAGGGAGGGTCGTCTGCTCAAGCTTGCTGCCAGGAACACATCTGCCATGGAGAGGCACCTGTTCCTGGTTAGAGCTCTGACATATGTACAGGAACAGATGTAGAAACTCTTCATCTTTGGGCAGTTTTGTTGAGACAATCTTCCATGATCTGCTTGAAAAAATAAATTCAAATTTCCTTTTCACTTCACCTTTTCACTTCTACAAAAGAGTAAATCATAGGGTTATTCAGGTACATCATAGGATGTAACTGAATGTTGCCTTGTGTTCTAGCTATGAATCTAATATGGATTACAGTTCATAAAGGGAATCATATTTACTCTTTCTTTGCAGTTCAACAACTTTCTGCTGTGCTGCACTCCTAAGTTCAGCCTAGTTGGGCAGCGTTTTACTGTGCGCTGCAGGATCGGAGTGGATGGCATGCAGGTGCAGCAGACCACCAATGAAGACCACCCCTACACCTTCCAGGTCTCTGGAAAGGAGAGGACCCTTGAGCTGCAGGCCAGGTGTGTGTGTGTGTGTGTGTGTGTGTGTGTGTGGTAAAAGTGATATCAGACTTTAAGCTGCATTAAATTATCATTATTTTTCTCCTTGTTGGTTAGTCATGTTGTTTCCTGTTCTCGACATGTAAATAATGCCTGTAGATTTGTTATGTCAAATAAAAATCAGAGGATTTTGCAGGCTTGTGGATGGTTTTCTTCTTGGAAAGTAAATGAATTTGATGTTAATGTTTATGAAATATTTTTAAATTCTTCAACATGTTGTCTTAAAATTGTTTCTTATTTCTTATTTTAACTTAAGTAAATCAATAGTAATTGCATTAATTGTGAATTTCTTTTTTTAAAGTTCTGAACAGGACAGAGACGAGTGGATAAAGGTAAAGGTGTAATTTGTTTTAATGTTTTAATGTTTGGTGTGACACATTCAGTGTTACATCAGTGTCGGCTGTGTTTTCTAAAGCAAATTTCATCTCCAGGTAATTCAGGAAGCCATTGGTGTGTTCCAGAAGAAGCATGAAACATTCAAATTGGCCTCTAAAGAGCTGAATGTGGGAGAACCAGTAAGTCCAATATTTAATATTTATATACTTATAAAACTATACTTGTAATACTATACTACTATACTTATAAAACATCCCATCTGAAGTGCATTTATTTTTCCAGACAGAAGAACTTGGCCGTCGAGCTCCCCGCTGGATCAGGGACAATGAGGTGACTGTGTGTATGAAATGTCAGGAACCTTTCAACGCGCTCACCAGGAGAAGACATCACTGCAGGGCCTGTGGCTGTGTGAGTTAGGAGCTTCATGCTGAACACAATCAAACAGACAAAAACCTCATTTCAGGACACTGTAGCAGTGATGGTTCCTCTGCTCCCCAGGTGGTGTGCTGGAAGTGTTCAGACAATAAAGTGGCTTTAGAGTACGACGGAAACAAGCTGAACAAAGTGTGCAAAGCCTGCTACTCCATCCTGACGGGTCAGAGACAGGAGAGGGGGGAGGGGAAGAAGAGACGAATGCTGGAGGTGAGTCCTTTGTTGTCTTGAGGTTATGACAAGAGTTTAGCTTTCAAATCAAAGAAAGATATGCATGGGAGTCGTTACTATTATGGGGATTTTTTTAATTCATTTAGAGAAAGATGTGCAAGATGCAAAAAAGGATAAAACCAATAAAGCTTTTTAAAGCTGGTGTTAAGGATTCTAGTATGATATATTCTTTACAGAAAATGCAAATCTGTCTTTTGGGAGCATAAAATACAACATGGATATAGGTTTTTAACAGCAGTGTGTGCCTGTGTGTGTTTGTGTGTGTTCCTAGTCGGACCCAGCTCCAGTGTCCAGTGACAATGTGATGAGTGGCTTCCTGCTGTATGGTGACAACCCCAAGACCTGGCAACAGATGTGGTCTGTTATCTCCAGGACTGAGCCTCTGGCCCTCTGTCTGTACTCTGCCCCACAGGTAGGCATCTCTGTGATAGACAGAAATGTTACTGTAGCAGTGTGATATAACTGTATTTTTGGATTTAATATCTAAGAGACTTTTTCCCCTAAACTTTAAGGAACTGTACTGTACTAATCTCTGTGTATTTCACTGTTATTTATTAGTGTAACTGTCTCCAGGGGACATACATGTGATATTTCACCAGAAAAAGTCACCAGAGTCACTCCCAGAGAAAACATGCAACTTATCAGTCACCGTCTGTAATTGTGCAGTCTCAAGGGAAAAAAGGAAACATTGCTAAAATTGTGAAAAGCTGTTGTGCAACCAGTCGGCTGCACAAACAGATTGTAAAAAGATTTTCAGACTGCTAAAGGGTACAAAGTATTACATCTGCTTCTTCTCTTACAAATGATATGTGCTACAAATCCAAATTTTGCAAATCTATTCAACATATAATTTGGATTACTTATTCCTTTTGATCCATCACCTTCCAAAAGTTCTTTGTTAAATCTGTGCCTTCAGCAAAAAGCCTTTAGCCTTTGTTCAGTTTTGACATCACTTCCCCATGTACCCAGCTTCATCTATATATAGAAACCCTGAAAGACAAGTTAAAAAAATCTCATGATCCATTTTCTAGCTTGGATCTGAAGTATTTTCTGTCCTGTGTTTATGTTACAACAAATGGAAAAACAAAAGTTTTGCCAGGACAGTCTTTTTAAGTTCATGTTTATCACATGAATTCTGAGTA